>BLKR01003764.1:0-132398 GCA_011170035.1 Teleogryllus occipitalis | reverse complement strand
AGAGTGAAAGAAGCGATAGAGAGAAGGAAGAAGGAAGAGAGCAAATGAGGGAGGTTTAGATAGATAATCCATTAGAATTCTTCATTATGTTGCCGGTGTCAAAGCTCTATGGCCATACCTACAAATGGATAAATCGTTTCGAAGAATGAATGTTAAGAGGATATGAATGATTATGGAACAATGGTGAAGTGGGAGACATGGATCGAAAGGTCTCGAACCTAGTCTCAGAGATAAAAAGTGAGCAGTCATACCGCTTCACAATTGGTCACCACTCATGTGTATAGATGTGTATGCACGCCTAAAATGTGGTAAGAGATGGCAAGATTGGGAGTGGGCGAGTGATGGAGAGATTTCGAGTGAAAAATGCAGAGAAAAGAAAACAAAAACCACAAGAGGAGAAAAGGGGTGATGCAGCAAGTAATTGAATGCTTAACTCAGTTTTGTTTCGAGTCAGTTATCACTCTTACTTTTTATGTGACTTTTTCAGAATGTGTGTTCATTCACGTTAAATACGAACAATTCTTTTGATCTCCGTAAATAATATGACTTGTGAAAACTAAATTTTACAAGGGTTCAACGTATCTTATTCTGCGTATATCGGAAAGAATCTTCAAGCGTCAAGAGACAACTCATTTAATGTTTATTAATGATCTCGAATCCACGTTTTGGCGCTAATTGTCTTATTTTGCCAGAGTTTATTATTTTATGAAACATAGTCAATATGTCGTGAATGCACATGGGGCTATTACTCAGTCTCTAGAGGATTTCTCAACACTATGTTATGCACAAATATGGAGAATGATCAGTCAAATAGGGTAATATAATTATATCATTTTCACTATATTATTATTATTATTATTATTATTATTATTATTATTATTATTATTATTATTATTATTAGTCCACAACATCCCGTAAAGGGCAAGGGCCTCTTCAAAACAATACATAAGCGAAACAAAATAGTAGCTATAAAAAACTGTATAATAAAACAAATTATAAGGTAACAAATATATGAACAAAACAAAATAGTAGCTTTAAGAAATACTAGTTACACAGGGGATCATCAAATGCATTAAACTTGTGATGATAATTTCATTCTGTTCATTAGTAGCTTTATGTCGATATATTTCACTAAATAAATGAATTCAACTCTTTCACCAGGGACAAAGATTTATAAAACAAAACATGTTCATTTAGAGGTTTGAAGTGGAATATGCTTTGCTTTTGAATACATAGATATATTAATTTTTACTTTTTCTTTAGAAACAGGGACATGTATTTCAGACTATAAATGAAAAGATGATCGACGGAGGAACCATAGTTTGTTGGTATGCCGTAAAAGATCAATTGATGCGTCTCTCTTTGTGAAAATGGGGACGAATAGAACCCAGATACACGTAAATATACGAGAATACATTCAATGAAATGTATTCAAGTAAATTCAACATTTTAATCTATAGCCTTGAAAGAATCATCTTCGTATTTGTAATAATGGAGGGGTTACTTTTGTGAATAGTTTCAAAATCAACATATTTCTACAGAAAGGCATCTCTCATACGTAATAATTAAGAATTAGCTATGGTATTCATTATGCAGCCAAAATCTGCAGAATAATTAATATTTCAAAAACTTATTTCTTTCTTAAATTTATGAAACAAATACTTCAGCAGCCATCCTTACATTCAGTCCCCCTCTCAATTGTTCTCGTGCTATGATTGGACACTCTGATACAAGGCAATGAGGACACAGCAATTGCTCCAGAATGACACGCTATTCATTAGACGTTAACGTATTTAAGCTCTTGACGCAAGATAAACTCCGTATCTTTCTTGTCTTTTCTTTTACTCAGAAGGGAGTGAATTTGTCTCTATTCTCCGACGGTTCTAAGGGAATACATAGTGATGCAGCTTGGAATTGCGAGGTCGTGAATGGTACGAAACTATCTTTCCTACACGTCGATTTCAAAGCTCAAACGTGTGGCAAGTGTTTTTTACACTTCGATTTGTGATTCTATAGTTTTAAAACTCGCCGATAATGATACTATTTTTCAAAATTTAAATTTGAAACATAAATGAAAAATATTTGTTTAAATACGCTAATGTGGATTGCAATAGGGCAATAAGAATGTACCTACCTTTAGTACAGAAATATGTACCGCTGTCTCAAGAGCTTCATCATCAATGGAGACTTCAACATACAACCGATAATCATGTCCACCACAAGATTAATCCCAAAACACACAGTGCATATAATTCAAGAGTTGAAATTACCATTTTCATACGTAGTACAAATGAAGGAAACAGTAATACTGAACAGCTGTAGAATAGTAAGAGAATTCCTGCGATGTATTACCGATTGGGAAACGATTGATTGAAATGTCTAGAGAGTAACATTTGTTCGTGTCTCGTCTCTGCGAGATCGACCGAGCCTAGACCAGCAATGGTTAGGTGAATGTTCCTACACATAGTGTGGAGAGTGAAAAATTCGGAATAATAATAATAATAATAATAATAATAATAATAATAATAATAATAATAATAATAATAATAATAATAATAATAATAATACCCAAACTACCCAAAACTCTTGTTTCGAGATGATGTAGACAGACGTTCCTCGGTGGAGTGGCTTTTGGAGAAACAAATATTTTCTGACACCGAGGGTTTTATAATATAAATTCAAGACAGAGTTATCAAGACCAGAAACTATCGAAAGCATTGTTTAAAAGAAGATGTGGTGGATAAATGTAGGAAGTGTGGAGCTGTAGGAGAAACTATAGAACACATCACAGCTGCATTCTCTTCCCTCTCAGACAGTGCTTACTTAGGAAGGCATAATCAAGTTGCGAAAATCGTGCACAGGGCAATTGCAATAGAGCATAAATTATTGGATGAATCGACACCGCCATTCTATAAGTACACCCTTTCTCCAGTGCTGGAAACAAGTTCCACCCTTATGTACTGGGACAGACCGGTTTTAACTGATCGTACTGTCTATTACAAATAGGCCAGATATTCTCCTTATAGATAAAAAGAAGAAAGAAAGAGTAATAATAGACATCGCAATACCATTATACCACAACATCAAACAGAAAGAAACAGAAAAAATTTCGAAATATGAAAACTTATCTTATGAACTAAAACATGTTTGGAAATTAAATGCTACCAAAATATAACCACTCGTGATATCGGCGGAAGGCCTGGTCAGTAAAAACTTCCTCAAAAACTTAACAGAACTTAAACTACCCAAAAACGTTCTGATCATGGGACAACGCGCAGTTTTGTTGCAAACAGCCCATATCGTAAGAAAATTTTTATCTTAAGTCCAGATATAAGATGAAGTTCTTCTTCTGTGACCGAACCTGTCCCCAAAACAACTCTGGGGAAGGTGAGCATTTTTACCAGCAAAAATAGCTGAGAAAACGTATAATGATAATAATAATAATAATAATAATAATAATAATAATAATAATAATAATAATAATAATAATAATAATAATAATAATAATAATAATAATAATAAAGAAATCAGTAATTGGGCATGTTAGACGTTGATGGAGCACCTACCTGCGCGACGTTCTCGAGCAGGTCCATGGCGAGGCCGTAGCAGCAGTTGGTGCGGTAGCGGTAGCGCTGGGCCGCGCCCGCGCCGCCCGCGTTCTCGGAGGCGGAGCGCGTGTGGAGGCGGTCGCGGCGCTGGGCCGCCCCCGCCTCCTCGCCCGCCCCGCCGCCCGCCCCGCCGCCGCCGCCGCCCGGCCCCGCCCCGGCGCCCGCCCCGCCCGCCGCCCCCGCGCCGCCCGCGCCCGCCCCCGCGCCCGCCCCCGCGCCGCCCTCCGCCGCCGCGTCGCCCTCGGCGTCCAGCTCCTCCTCCGCGTCGTCCAGCCGCTCCTGCGTCTCCAGCTCGTTGAACACCAGCGTCAGGTTGTCCTGCAACAATCCAGCTGGTCACAAAATCTCGCCTTCGGCTGAAGGGGTTCAGCACGTCACTGATGTCACTGCGGTGCCGCTGACTGGGAGATCTATGGTTCCAGTCCTAACGGTGGCATAATTTTCAACACTACCTAAATAGCTACTCCTACATCGGTTTCAGCTGCTCTGGAAAATTATAATGGCTGGCTGCTCTGATTGGTAGTTTTGTGTGGTTTCTCCGACCAACACAAGTCAAATGACGGAGCAGCATCTTTACAAACGGGCCACGAACCGTGCGCGATCTTTCCTTCCCATTCTTTGTTTTTTTCCTCAACGCTCACACATTTACACTTACATGCACTACACTACTTTACATGTCAGGAGACCAGTTGAGGGGTTAGAGCTTGTCTCGGCAGAGGCGGTGTATCGCAAGTGGGAGGTGCCTGGTTCGAGAAAATTCCGCAAGCCGATGTGTAGGTTGACGCCGAACCTCACCACCCAGTGGGGGAAGATCATCGCCTAATTAACTTGGCAGTTGTGCGCCTGAAATTACTTATCAGTCATTCGAAATATTGATCTGCAAGATACACACGTCCTCTAAAAAACTGCCATAAGACAGAAAAAGGAGATTTGAGAGAAAGGCAATTGAAGATTTTCTTGTACATACTGGTGCTATAGTAACAAGAACAGTCACGCGCTCCATCTAGTGACATTTTCCACATAACATTTGCGATAGTTTTTTAGAAATATAAAGCATTAATAACTGAAGTTGATGGTGTACTTATCTAAAGCATTTCCTTTTCTGGGTTAAGACAGTTTTTTAGATGACGGACGACGTGTTGCTGGCTTCTGTTGGGAAAAGAAGCTCTCTTTGACATTGTTCTCCAGACATTTAGAATCGGTTATTTTAGATCTGAAAATCCACGGTGGTTCTTTTAATAAAATTAAAAATATACAAGTATCTCAGAGTAAATATTTCAGACTTCTACGGTATGCGTGAGGGTCTGAAATGACAATTTCTGACTATAATGAGACCTAATTCCGCCCTTATGATATCAAAATACTATTACTCATATAAATTTACCTGCGTCATTTCTAGCTGTATTTATTTCTTTAATTTCTACGGAAATTTTCTCAATTGGAAATTTCGTATCATTTGGCATGAGAAATTTAATAACACAGGTCAATAGAGCCTGCCGTGTGGGAATTCATGATGTGAATTACTTGTAAGAGTTCTCGGAAATATTCTCCAGATATAATAACATTGACCTCTTTTTCATGGAAATTCGTAATTATTCAACATTCGCGTTCATTATAAATTAAACATGAGAACTTCCTTATTCTCAAAGTTATTATAATACTCAAATTTTACCATAAATCAGGACTTCCTATGCTTGGCGCTAATTATATAAAAATACAATAAATTATACACAATGAAATAAATATCATTACAATACAGCTAAATTTCATTTATATAAAACCTTCACAATCATTCATCCGTTCCCTGTTATACCATGCATGGTCATATTTTACAATTCATATTTATTCTTTTTATAACTTATTCTCTATGTTAATTTCATTGGAGAAAACTTCATCATCCAACAAATTTAGAATGACGTCTTTGCACTTTTTCGATTGCTGTATTGATCTGCCCTCTTGACCGAAGAAAAATGTGGTTATTCCATTACCACATTTCCGTCTCGATTAACCAAACAGCCGTACTCTATCGCGAATACTCCGTGCTTCATATAACAATTTCCGAATTTCATACTGAACTTTCTATCTCAGTCAAAACTTGTCTATTAATTAAACTGACACTTCCAACTGTTCAGCTCTAATTTTCTGAGTTTACGCCCCTCAAATTATTGTTTCATTGCTTAAAATAATAATTTACATATTACGCACCGACTCCCTAACACGTGTGTTCGTCATGAATCTCCGTCTCCGAACTTCTGAGCTTCATTCTCTTCGTTCACATCTAACACCTTCGCCTTCAACTATCCACTTTCCTGTCCAGAAGATTCACAAATATGTTTCTTGTCCCTCTTTCTGTGCAGCTATCACTTGCTCACTCTCTGCATTTTAATTGACTTTTTATTTAGCGTCACTAATACATTGTTTCTGATCAATTACTAATTTTATTTTACTCTTTTGCTTCATCTTACATGAAAATAAGTCACTGCGTGTCCCAACTTTGCTAAAATCTATTTCATTATTTTATTACACTCATAGTTGCCTCTATCAACACCACTAGACATACAAGGCCTGAGTAGTCATTCAAGATGGCCGCCTAAGAAAGCCATACAAACTGAAATGTGAAGTAAAATTGTGGTTACCAGACGAAAATATATAATTAATTAAACTATGAAATAAGGAGAGAGGTCTACTTTCTGCATCTGAAATATTGTACATAAATATAAGTTCTTTTTCAGACGAAACAAGCTGCATACACTTTCTATTAATACTGTTATCAATTACAACACATAGTACATGATCCTTTTGTTACCGATGTGATTGGTAACAAAATGATTGATTGATTTTGTGTTACCAATATATTTTTGTTTTCAAAATATTTTGCAAGTCCTGATTTTAAATGTATCTTATCAATAATGAGAGTCACTAATTTATCACTACCACTTAATTTATGCAAGTATATGTTTCTTTTATACTTTAAAATTGTTTTCACTATGTTCCATTTGAGATTCTAAACCAAATGAAGAACACAATCTCCTAATTGAATTAGGATGAAGAAATATTATGAACCCTAAATGTTTGAAATGTTTACATGAATATGACTATATGGTAAATCGCATATAAGACAATATGAAAAACGCTGAACTGTACTGATATGCACTTCTTTTCTTGGTAAACAATTTTGTATGTTCCAGCGTAAAAGTAAGAGGTTTGCCAAATTGTGAATTTGTGGTATCGCTTTGAAGTAAGATGTCTAAATTAAATCAAAACCTTCGTGAGAAGTGTTACTACTACTTTCATTAAAACATATTAAAACTAACATTTTCTAAAACATCACTAATTTCATTTGTTATATAAACTATTTGATATTGTAGTGCCTTCACGTTTTCATATTTTTTACAATAATAAACACTGAGTTTCAATTCCTTATCCACCACAACTGAATTGATAATTTTAGGAACAGAATTACAATAAGTATGTTGAAAAGAACACTGTCTTCCTTATTAATAATCGAAAAATAATCGTCTAAAATAAACAACTCCGGTTTGTTTCTTTGTTCATCAAAGGAACTGAGAGATATTTCATTTAATCTTGCGATGTTTTCTTTTGCACTTTTTTTAATAGTAGCAAGCTGATACTCTAAATTACAAGCTGACTGTCTAAACTCTATTTCTTTTCTTGAACACATTCTCTGCAGGAAGTGCTTGGGCGATTCAAGTAAGCAGGACAATTAGGCAATGAAGAAGACATAGCTCGACGCGACAGTCGTGTATGTATTAAAGGAAGACCGATTTTTAGTCCAGTATCGCAATAGAACACCGAATTTTCTCGATTTCCCACGTTCGCAAATGCAATTCATCAATCTGAAAGTAAACACTGAACTTAGCAATTTAAATATCTCACTTTTTAATATAATTCTCTCACCTGGGGACCTTGGCCTTATTCGCCATGATTCTCACTATTTCAACAACATACCACATCCACATAACCATAACTCGGAAGCTACATGTGCTACTCATCGTGCACAACTGGATCGCCTCAACTCGAACTATTCAAGACTTCTCTAGCCGCCATATTGACTTCGAAAACCTACAGTGCGCAGGCTCTTATATCTAGGGTGATGTTGCTTCTACACCTCTCTTTATTTATATTATTGACCACAACAAATTTCTCTGTCTCAATCGTGGCACTTTTGTCATTCTTTATAGTCATTCTCCTTGTAAAAATTAAATATTTTACATATTTCACGGCTTCATTGAGATAACCATAAATGAATCAACTCAATAAACATATGGCGGGAAATTTCATTTATCGAACTTACATATGTATCATGTGCCTCCAATTGGTAGGAAAATCAACATACACTGTTATTCGTCAGGTTGACAAAATCTCTTTGACTGCGTCAGAACGCGATTGGCTGAACGTTACTGCGTAATGATCAAGCAGAGGTAAAAGTCACACGTGTAATTTAGATATAGAAATTTTCCATCACATGTTCTTTGGAAAAAGTTATTTTCGCCTCTCTACATTCCCTAGAAGTTTGTCATATTTATTGTAAGTCACCTTTGGGTATTTCTTTATCATTCCGGCCTCAAAAGGCGAGTATCTATACTATATGCAGCGTTTTACTAATTTGTGCATTTTTATTGTTAAGCGTAGCTGTTTCGGTAATTTTCGAGTTTTGTCGCAGCCTCTCCCGTCATGGAATATTCATGGCTCCTCGTCAGGGCTCTTTTTGCCGTTGACGCAATCACGCGGGATAACCCTCATAAAGTAAATGTCGTTTGTGGCTTGCCAATTTCTTCACTTGAGGAATGTACGATTATCGACATTTGGAATCCGAAAAAATGCAATTTTCTCCAATAATAACATTTCTTTGCAGTGTTTAGCAATTTGATTCTTTTTCAGTTCAAGATTATGGGTATTAGAAAGGATGATAATTTCTCGATAAACTTGGAAAGAGTAATGACAAATTTCTCAACATAATAAAATTACATTAGTTAATTTCATTGTTAATACTCGGTGGTTGTTTTACACCCGAAATGACTCATCATGTAGACACAGTACTAAGGCACATCCACGTATTGTTCTCAATATTGTTGCCATCCTCATTGCAACAGTTCAAGTATCGATCATTATGAGATACTTGGCGTCGAGTTTTATCATCGAAGTCTTGGCGTGACAGCTGCGGAACTTTGATAATTGTTATGAACAGCCTATCCTTCAGGTTTATTTTTCTCATTTTTCTGAACATGTGGTAATTAGGTATTTGTTTAATACTTAATGGCGTGAGTGTTAGTTACAATGTCTCCTTTTATATTTTCTGCACATCCTCTCAGTGTCGTACCAATGTGTATATCTCCATTTGGAATAATCTATGTCTAGTCTATGTATTCTTGAAAATACGAATGTTGAGTTCTGATCAATGTTCTATGAAGCTTTTTAATACCTACTAACAGAACTCATATGAAGTCTTTTGTTAATGATAACTCCATAATTCATCAACAAATATGCGTCTATTTCAACCTCAATTTCAATTCGCAGAGAACCTTCAAACACGTTTATATCAAAACTAATATTTTCCAGTTGTGCCAGTTTTGCAGTCAATGAATGATGCCTTCTGAAATTTTTCGTGACAAAGATAATTAATGACCGCTACACTAGCCGTTTCGTAATGTTTTACTTGCACAAACACGTGTCGAGCTAACTGTAATGTTAGTTTACTGCGTACAAACACATTTTTCAATATTTGCATTTTATACAAGTATTCGTATGGATAAAACGTGAATTACAAATTTACTATCCTTTGTGGGAATTATTTAAACGAGTTAGCTACAAGAAAACTGTAATAAATTCTTTATTTGTTAGTTTTATTTCTACGTACTTACTAATATTCTTGCTGGAACTCGTGGGACGTTATTTCAATTCTTTTACAGAGTACCTCGAATGCTATTCTTTGAAAACATGTTTTCTCGAAACCTTGATTATTTGATTGTTTTGCAATATGAACAATTGCATATACGGGTATTTACACGAAATAGAAACAGACAATTTTACTTTTGCGATTAATGTTTTGAAAATATTGTGAATTCTGTATTGACTTCAATAAGCATAATATCATGTATAAAATATTCGCAAAAACTATCTTTCATTGTCAAGGAAACCCAAAAATATCACCATAGTTTAGTAGTAAGCATCATTACACATTATAGGGGTAATAACCTTCATTCAGAAGACGTGAGGATAATCCAATCAACCTAATAAAATCGTACTTCCTATAAGAAAGAATCATTTACTTGTAATGTTGTTTTGCACAAATTCTGTAATATTTTGATTCATTGCTATTTTTTAACTTATTGGTGGGAATTTCTATAACTAATCTGAATGCAAATTGACCATGCGACCTACACTGCAGGAACCGTAAGCATTGAAAATAATTGGAAATTCAATAACAGCGTATGCATATTAAAATTCTGATCATTTCGACCATTTTTTGCAGGGTTTGTTTTGCATATCAAAATATGATTTAAATATATCGTTTATACTCGTATGTGTGTTTTATTATCCTGTCACCGCCACTGTGTTCAGAATAAATAATGTCTTCAATATAAGCATTCATTTATGAGTATTCAAAGATATGTGGTAATTTTCTCTGATAATTTTTACATCAGAAGTCATTCTATTTTGTACAAGCAAACTAGCCTTACATATGGCAGACTAGCCTAACATTTGCTGAATGTAAGTCGCCACGCAAATTAAGTAAAAACTTCATTATTTTGAGATAAAATAGAAAAAAACAACAAAAAACGATTGTCTCATAGGACGAGTCATTTCATAAAACACACCACCTTCCTTTGCTGAATTTGACATTCAAATGTTTACTATGACATTTTGCTCTGAAACGCTCCATTCTTTCCTAGCTATTTTATGTCGATTGCTCTGTAACGTTAAGAAACCAGAGCTTATTGTGAATTAAAAAACAAAGAATACTTTGAAGTATTAACGAGGAGAAAGATACCACCGAAAAACAGCCAATTTGTTAATTGTTTGAATTGTGGTGCGAATTACAACAGCTGTGCATCGAGCGCTGCTCATAAATGTATATCAACGGTTGCATACTGATAGAATATCTCTGACATTATGAAACAATAAAAAAGGAATGGAAAAAATATATTTCAAGCTGTATAATATTTTCTTTGCCATGAACAGAGGATAAAAAGATCATTTTAAAATTGTCAAGAGAGTACCTTCACAATATTGAAAACTGAATAATATGAAGTGTAAACCAAGAAAACCTGTACTTCATATATTCTAGACTTTACAAGCTATACTTTATTTATTGTACAAAATATGGACGACAGTACGATTATTTTCTTAAATATTGTGACGCATTTCCATTAAGACCTGCGGGTACAAAGCACAGAAACTGTATCGGACCTCTAGGTAAATGATCACCCATGCTTTTAGTAGAAAGTTTCAGTAGAAAAGACAAAACAATTTTCTCTGAGTTAGGGGCTGCAAAGAAATTGAAAACTCTGAATGCGTTAATGTCTGAAGGAAGGAATTATTTATTGGTAAAATTGCGAAAAACCTATCTTATTTATTTTATTTCTAAAGTAGTTCGCCCTTGAAAAGTATTTGGCAAAATCCAAGTAACGTATATCTTTTGAAATTACAATTTACTTTCATTATTTATATTTTCACTGCTAACGTTCACTAATTTCCAATGTGAAAATATAAGTAGCAAGTTATTTTGTTAAATAATGGGCTGAATGATTATGTGATTTATTAAAGACAAATAAAGACAATTTTATTTTTATTATTAATATCATGTTTGAATTCTGAAATAAATGCGGAATTAATAGACCCGTAATACCACACAGAGAAGTTAATCAGATGCGCACTCACCTTGAACGAGAGGATGTCAAGACAGGCACTGGCTGAAACTGGGTGAAAGCACTGGCTGCCGAAAGTACACTCACCTTTTACAGAGTGAGGCCGTGATAACATGGTAGCCTGCGACGACCCCAAAGGTATAGTGTGCATTTCCATTGCGGAAGGTGAGAACGCGCTGCAGCCAGGGCAGGCTATGGTGACGAAGTGGGCACTCACCTCATGGAATGTAACAACTCGGTGGCAAGGCTAACCGCGCATTTACTGGAGGTGAAGTGGGCACTCATTTGTAGGACGTGAATGCGCAGGCTAAGGGCTGACATAAAGACACTAGGGACGGAGCCCGACGTAACATTGACAGGGGTGAGGACGCGTTGATGAGTATGCACACCTTGCAGGCTTAGCACGCATTCACCTTATCGCAGGTGACAACGCGATGTTTGGGCAGGAGGTGTTGGCAGTGAAGGCGGAAAGTGCACTCACCTCTTCAGAATGAGTCGGTAACTTGATAGCCTGCAAGGTAAATGTAATGACTGCTGTGTAACATATTCACCTATAGGAAGTGAAGATGCGGTTGCCGGGCAGATCGTCCAGGAACTAAATACAAGCTTGCACTTATCTTGTCGGAGTTGGAGACATGATGGCTGAGCAGTTGAATCGGAGTGTGTTTTCCCATGTCGGACGCGAAGGCAGGACATGATATTCAGGCACTGAGCTTGCATTAACTTTATCCGAGATGTGGACGTCGTGATAGAACAGGTCATGTAAGAGGCAAAGTGGGCATTCCCTGAAGGCTTGACAGAGGTGGCTTGGCTTGTCAAGTCAAGGCTTGTCAAGTCAAGGTTTGACCTTGGCAGAGGTGAGTATGTAGAGCCATTGGAGACTGCCATTGCACTCTACTTGCTGTTGGTGGTGGCAGGTGGCGCGGGAGCCTGCGAAGGCTCTAGCGATGAATTGAGCACTTACTTTTTGGAAGGTTAGGACGCGGTGGTATGGCTGGACGCAGAGGCTCTGGAGACAAAGAGGGCACACAGAGGTGAGGGCGAGGAGCCACTGGAGAGGGACACTGCTCTCACATTGCCGGAGGTGACGAAGGCTCTAGAGGTAAACTGCGCAGTAACCTTGTCAGAGGTGAGAACATGACGCCACTGCAGATTGACACTGAACTCACCTCGCCGAAGTTGACGAGAGCTCTGTGAAGGTGGGAAGACTCTAAAGAGAGCACTCACATTGTCGGAGGTGAAGACGTGGTGATTATGTAAAGCAGACCCTAGAAACGTAGTGGGCACTCTCCTTGTCAGATATGAGGACGTGGAACCTCTGAAGATTGACCCTCCACTCACCTCGCGGAAGGTGGCGAGGGCTCTGTGAAGATGAGAAGGCTCTAGAGGTGAACAAAGCACTCACCTTCTCGGAGGTGAGGACGTAGTGAATATGTAAAGCAGACTCTGGAGACGTAGTGGGCACTCACCTTGTCAGAGGTGGGGACGTGGAGCCACTGTGGAGATACCGTACTCACTTGTGAAAGGTGAGGAGGGTGCTGTGAAGATGAGAAGGCTCTAGAGGAGAACTTACTTTGTCGGAGGTGAGGACGCGGTGGCACGGCAGGCCGCGCAGGCACTGCCCGTCCTCGTCGAGCTCGCCCTCCATGACGAAGGGCGGCGCGAGCGCGGTGACGACGCGGAAGACGGAGCGCGCGCGCGCCGACAGCCCGGCCACCACCAGCTCCCCGCCGGGCCACACGATGGTGTCGAGGCGCACCGTGCGCCCCACCACCTCGCCCACGGGCCGCCACACGCGCTCGGGGCCCGCCTCCCCCGCGCCAGCGCTCTCGGCCTCCGGGGCGGCGCCGCCCGCCAAGGACGCCCCCGCAGCGCCGGCGCCAGCGCCGCCTGCCGGACACACGCGTCGCGCCCTCCGTCAGATGGTGGCACTCGGGACGTTGGATTAAAAATGGCAATTAGTACAATATAAGAATAAGTCAACAAATACATACTACTCGCGCAACTCTTCTTCAGCGATGGATTATGGAAATGCAAGCGGAGTGGGGGTATTAGTTACAAAGTCAGCACTCGGAACGTTAGATTAAAAATTTAAATTAGTACAATATGAGAGTAAGTCAACAAATACATAATGAACCGGAAGAGGTGGCTCCGGGTTTAAACTGATGACACTACAGTGTTTCTGACCGGAGGGTCCTAGGTTCGAGTCCAGACGGTGGCAGAATTTTTCCTACAAGCTTGTCAGCTAGGTCGAATTCAGTCGCTGTCTGAAGGAGAATTCCGGCGGCCGGTTGCTCTGATCTGTAGTTTCCCGTGGTTTTTCCGATTAACACCATGCGAATCCAAGAGCAGTACCCTAACAGACGGGCCATGGACCGTGTGCGATCTTTCTTCCCTCTTCCTTGTCCTGTTTTCACCCTTTACTTGCACGCACACTAACACGCACTGCATTGTCTCAAATGCTGGGAGACCAGTCAGGAGCTCAGAGCTCGTCTCGGCTGGGGCGGGGTCCCTCTGATGGGAGATACCTGGTTGAGTGAAAACCCCTCTAGATCATCGTTCGATGCCGGATCTCGCCATCCAGCGGGGAAGATCACTACCACCTCCCGCGATAAAAAAACATGCACTACACTAACGACGCTAATGACCTTAGCATTTGACGCGCCCGGAGTCACTAAAAATCATGAATAAATAAGTGCAAATGTTATTGCACCTGTTTATACGTTAAAATACCATGTTTAAATTACGCTTGCGTATTTGACCGGCACACAGCGACCCATGTATGCTTGTCATACAAGCTGCAGGTTATCGCGCTCGCGGCCACGCGATATTTAACTTATTATCCTGCTCATTCAGGAAAAGGAACACACTCTGCCTATAGTGTATCCCCCCTCCCTAGAGTGTCCTGCTCTGCTCAAACCTACCCTGCTACCTGCCACCGTCCTCGCCATGTGCTGCTTTGACTTACCCCGATACTACCCGCCTTACCGCCAGGTTGTGTGTGATATCAGTATTTCAAAAAAATATTTCTTTCATTTTATTAATGTTTATCTAACACACACACAAATGTAAACTACACGTGCAGACATTGGGGACTTCAAGCCTTCCAAGGAAATCTTATTTGCTGCGAATGACTGAGTATCATTCGAAAAAGAGATGTTTACCTAACACGTTATAAAAAATATACTATATGATGAATAGATTTACTTGGGTGAAGTAAGGAACAAACTTTATCTACTTGGATGTACGGGAGGCGCCATGTCCTAAGGATAGGACAATTTATTGAATTTCTTTTTTTAACCGAGATCTTAAGTTAACAAAGAATTGAGGGAGACAGTTTTCAGACTTAATGTGGAATTGCCCTCACACAATTGTAACCCATTATCGGAATCATAGGTGCAGAATGTAGTATTAACCATGTTCATAAGCATTTATGTCTATGTAAAGCCTACACTCAAAATTTCTCTGCTATTGATCTTTGGTATTCACCCCACAGGAACTCTCTCTCACATCAAAGCAGCGGAATGTAATAGTATGTTACGGCAAAGAAAAGAGAAAACAAAGCGGAAAAGTCTTACTATAGGAGACAAATATATTACATCCAAATCTCTTCCTAAGTATAGACGTCGCGTGCTCTCGGAAAACTTTCAAGAGTCAGAAATCTTATTTGACTCGTGTTTGCATTTAGCAACGACTAAAAAATAACCAGTTTACAACTTTTTAAGTAAAACAATGAAAAATAAGATATTTGTACTCAAATCTCTCCAAGAATGCAACCCCACGATCACCTTTAAAAATATAGTATCCTGCTGGCAAACGTTATTGGTTTCTAAACTATTTTAGCTTTATTTTATGGTAATTTAATTAAAATTTTGCAGCCAACTAATACTATATATTTTGATTTCATAAAATTATATACTATATCTATAGTCAGTTTATAGTTTATTAGGGTCAAGTAATGCTATTAGTGTTAAATAGAACAATTATTATACACTTCTCTTCTTAAAGAATTTAGTTACTACCGACGTTATTTTTGTGTACTTTAGTTATATATATATATATATATATATATATATATATATATATATATATATATATATATATATATATATATCACATTGTTCATGTCTTAATAGATGAAGTCTAACAAGAAACATTTAGTAACGTGCGAAAAACATGCGATTACATAAAGTAATTGAACGTACACTAGTTATCACTGACATATGCAGATATACGTTTTGTTTAACACGTATATAAATATTTCGCATTTTTGTTCCTTTGTATTTTAAAAAGAATATAACGAAAAGAAAACAAGGAAAAACAAGTAAAGTATTTTCAAACGGCTAACAATCCTCTTCCCTGATCTCCTTCTCCATTCTTTCAGGATTCAACCTTCTTTATGGTTCTTTGATATTCCTCATTTGTCACATGCAGACTACGAATATCCGTTCCGAACATTTTACATCTACTTTAAGTCGGTTCGGATATCCAAGACATATTTCTCTCCTTTCTCAATCTATTGAGCGACTCCTTCAACATCGAGTACCGCTTGCTCGTATTTCAGCCCTCTTCCCTCCCACCCAACTTCCCATCGAGTTCTCCCTCTCTCTCTTCCTCATCGCCGTTCCCACGGGAGCGGCACGCACTGCATGAGAGCCGCACTTAGATGTGTGTGTGTGTGTGTGTGCGTGTGCGTCATGCGTAATGTCGTGAAGTCCATTACCATATTAACACATTAATCGTCACTTTCCAATGTCGTTCCGGTTCCTGAAGAATGCCAATGAGGAGATGAACGGCAACCCCGAATAAATTGCAAAGGAATTGCAGGAACATGTTAAATATTTAAGAGCTAATAATACATGTTTAATTCATTGAATGCGCAAACTGATACAGTCACCCATGGATTTATTTTAGCAATAAACAGTTACATTAGTACTGAGGCGCGCCCAGAATTTTTCTCAGTGTGTGTGTGTGTGTAGGCTGGGATGCAGACATATTTTCCATTCGACTTGATGTTTTTTATAAAAACGTTTCATGTGTTGCATGTAAAATGTATTTTTATTTGTTAATATTTAGTTAATATTTATAACGTTGACAATTAATAAACTTAATGACATTCATTAGAATAGAAAATTAGTAAAATATACACTTTTTAAAGTATTAAAAATATATAACATATATGTATCATTGCCTTCTGGGGGAGATGGGCTGAAGTTTTAAGAGCCCCCCTCTCCTTTTTTCGTGGATGTGCCACCACTTGAAACATGATTCTCTATGTATTTTGACGTGCTGAATAAAAATCTAAAGTCCTAATCGCGCCATCTCCCTATATTTTTAAATCGCAAAAAAAAAAAAAAAACATCGTGAAATTGTATTTTTTGTTTTCGGGAGTTCTTGACAGATCCAAAAACTTGTCAAATGTTGCTCTATTTATGTCGATGTGCTAAATCCGAATCTACAGCCAGAATTGCGCTACAATTTTTCATTTTTTTAAACGCGAAAACCCACCGTGCAATTGTAGATTGTAAATTTCACGGTGGTTTTTGCAATTAAAAAAACTGGAGGGTGGTGACGCAATTCTGGCTTTAGTTTCAGATTCAGTGCGTCAATATACCTAGAGAAACATGTGTCAAGTCTTTGACTCTGGCAACTTGATTTTGTATGCCTGTGTAATTTGCAGATTTTTAAATTATACAAAGATGATTCATTTATTAGTTTTAATAGTCAAACCTGTTTAAGACCTCTAGAGAATGGAATATATTCAGTCTTCTTCGCGGCTATTGCTGTGTATGTTAAAAAATAAGTAATATGGATGGATTTCTAGCAACTTTATTGAATTGCTTGGCACAGGAGTGGATGAATGTAAATACTTGTGTAATTTTATTATTTGAAACGAACCGTGTGGTGATGGAAAGCAATCTAAATGTTTTAAATAGGCAAAAATAAAGAGCAGGAGGACAAGATAACATTTTTGAAGGACTTCTAGTTTTGCTGTTACAGTTATTCAATTTGTTTCAGACTCGTACATTATTGATGGCCGTTTGATATTTCACATGTGGCACCATCTTTCCAAACTTATACGTGGACTTTGTCTCAAAGGCTATCTAAGACATCGTATTTCTCAATCCATTGAGCAGGTTCATAGACAACGAATAACCCTCTCTCTCCTTCTCTCTCCCTCTCTCTGCCTTTCTCTCTCTGTTCCTTTCCCTCTCTGTCCATTTCTCTCTCTCCCCCCTCTCTCTCTCCGTCTTTTTTCAAGTACATTATGGCGGTGTGACAGCAAAAACCGGAGCGCATAACCGTTTCTAACAGTTCTCTCGCCAGGTGCTGTGGTACATTATATGATCTTCTCTGAGGCAATCAGATAGCGAGGATTTGTTTACTTTCTCGCACATTAGACTCATAGGCAGTCGTTCGAGAAGCGCATAGATAACTATCATAAGCAGTAACGATGAGTTTGGATATCGATTTGTTTGGAGCAGAGGCTACGAACATAGTCGTCTCTTGTCAATAGGGGTTAACGTTTTGATTGATTGTTTAGTGATTCCGGGCGCGTTAACGGATAAGGTCATTAGCTCTGTAAGTATGGTACATGCTTTTTATCGCGTCTGGAGGTGGCGGTGGTGGAGAGCGAGATATAGCACCGACCTACAGGTCGGCTACCGGCGTGTATCGCGTCAGCGGGGCTCCGCCGCAGCTGGGATGAGCTCTAAGCTCCCGACTGGTCTCCCGGTATGTGTGATAGTGTAGTAGATGTAAGTGTAAGTGTGGTGTAAGTAATGGGTGACGATAAGACAAGGAAGAGGAAGGAAAACTCGCGCTCGGTACGTGGCCCGTTTGTTAGGGTACTGCTCCAGCATTCGCTTAGTGTTGATCGAAGAAACCCCGGAAACCTACCGATCAGAGTTGTCTGACGTTTAATGTTTTGAGACTTCACCCATCTGTCACTTGCTAGATTCTGCGGCGTGCGCGGTAGTGTGCGGCAACCACGCGCGTCGATCTGTCAGCGACGCTTCCTCGCTGGCGGTGCGCGCACGCATGCATGTGTGTGCGAGGGCGTTGTAACGCATCCATTTTTCAAACGAGCAGGCGAGCTCGTCGCCGCTCCGCTCCGCGCCGCGCCGCGCCGCCTCGTCGTGTCGTCGACAAAAGAGCCCGATCACCAGCCAATTTAGCGGAAATTGTCCCCGTGTTGTGCGGTGTATTAGTCGCAGAGGGGAACCCGCGATGGGCGGGTCTGATAGGCGCCCGACGCCCGCCACCGCCAACACGGGCGGGCGCTGCGTCGCCGCCAGCGACCCCTCCGGTGAGGCCTCGACGCCGCACAGTGGTCGATAGCCTGGGTTCTAAGCGCACTACATTTAAATTCTACATTAAATTTAAATTCTACACTAAATTTAAAATCTATAATAAATTTAAATTCTACATTAAATTTAAATTCTAAACTACATTTATATTCTACGCTAAATTTAAAATCTACACTAAATTTAAATTTTACGCTAAATTTGAAATCTACACTAAATTAAAATTCTACACTAAATTTAAATTGTACATTAAATTTAAATTCTTCACTAAATTAAAATTTTATACTTAATTTAAATTCTACACTTTAAAGAAATTTAAGTTAAATTTTGGATATTTGTTTCGGGATATACAAGAACATTTTTATTGCGGTGTCTTGTGTCGATGTTGTTTGGTAATGTTCCGCAGGGGTGACCCGAAGGGGGGAGAGTTGCTGGGGCAATTTGCCCCAGGCCCCGACGACGACCGTTGAGGTCCCGATTTTTTATTCAAAAGTAATAAAAATGTTTTCATCTCTAATCCAAATTTAACACTATAAGTTATTTCTAATGCATGTAGAAATGAATTAGGTTTATGAATTGAGAGAGGAGGGAATGATTTGTTTGAAGTGAAGGGCTCGCTTGGATCAATTGCCCCAGGTCCCTGGTTTTCTCTGATGGTGTTCAGATGATCACGTTTGCACGGTGTATATTGTGATGTTGTTTGGGGTGTTGTGGTGTTCTTGGGTGTGTTGTGAGATGATCAATGTATTGGAATTGTTTGGTGTTGTTTAGAGTGTTGGGAGGGTTCCTATGCTGTGCGGTTCCACGTGGTGTTGTGAACGGACTAAGAGATAAAATGCAATGATATGTACTATGGTTCTCTATTCTATATTTATTACTCTTATTATTAGTAAATAACTACCATTGGGTTATAAACCGTTGCAGATTGAAATATATTATTCAATTTAGTAATATATGCATCATTTTGATAAATAGCTATTATTTAAAAAGCTATTACAGCCATAATTAATATGTTTTTTACTACACAATTTACCAATTTCATCTGAGTTTTTAAGTTGACGTGTCAATATACATAAATTTAATAAATTATTTAATGAGTTGTGCATTAAATAATTTATTCGATTCATTTAGTCCTTTACTTAACATTTTATTATTTGAAAAAAACATCACGGTTTATTACGGAATTTTTAGCCACATCATTAATGCCCTGTGACTTGATATTAAGAGATAATAAGAAATGGTACCAAAATTCTAATTTTGACAAATATAATTTTCATTCCACTAATTTTTAGAGAGAATATTTTCAGAGAAAAATTATTGCATCTAATTTTTGCAGATATAAAATGTCTTTTAATATGAAGGAAATATTTTAAAAATGTAGTTAGATTGAACTAAAAGCTATACAAGATAATGAAAAAATCAATAATATAAAATATTTTCCAATTGAACATAGACGTCTAGATATTTGCAGAAGCCAAACTATGTCCTTAGCAGCAAATTCAAAGCATGAAAATTGAAACTGTTTAAACTCTCTAGAATAGCGCAAAAATAGTATTATCAAAATGTATCTTTTGTTGCTGCAAGTTAATTACAATTGTGTTGATGTTGAAAAAGATTATCTTCCAAATAACAACGAAATCACCATTAGTTAAAGCTAACATTTTGTTTTCAACACTCATGATCAAGCTTTTGTTAGAAACATTTGTTATACATGTATTTAAATAACACTAAGATTTTTAAACAAAAGATACTCATTTCAAAAACATTAGCAGAACATTACTATTTTAATCAAGACGTAACAGGTGTGACGATTTTGTGTAGTTTGCTCAGGATACGAGTAAATGTAGAATTGTATAGTATTATTAAATAAAACAACTCCTAATGAACGCTGTACTCGTTTCATTGCCATTGATTCAGTAATTAAAAAGCTAAAAGGAAATAAACAAACACAGCACCTAACACATTACCCTCCCTCAGGTTCAAAACACCATGCTCCACTTCAGCTTTTGTGGAATTGACATGCGAGCACTGTGCCCCGCTGCCGTCGCCGGGGCAGGAGGGCCACTTTGCATGCATCGCCGTTTCATTCTGCGCCGAACGGTTTTCGATGAATTGAAACCGCTGTAAAACGAGGTTTAAAGCGCACTTTGCGGCTCGCCGCGTGCAAGACTACCGGCGCGGCGCAGCGCGTGTCTCATTTATTGCCATCTCCGCACGCGCCGCTGCCCTCCCCCGCACTCTCGTGGCGAGTGATGCTGTCGTAAAGGATGGCGGTTCTGCGATTTGTTCCACGGCCATTTCATGGGGTCATCGATTTAGAATCATATGACTCAGAATGGTTGAATGAATGGCGAAGTGTTGTACGCGAGTCTTCGTTTGATCAGGTGTTTGGCTGTTGATGTTGACCTCAAAGAATAAGTCTTTTGAATTTTGTTACTCTGTTAGGAGTGTTGAGTAGCAAATGGGGTCTCATATCTATATTAATAGTTTATAATGCAGAAATTTCTAGAAAACTATGTATCATCTGGTCTTTGAGAGACTTGTTAGATACCCAGAAACCCAGGAAAAATAGAAAAACAATGAAGCATTTTCTATTTTGACTGAAAAATGGAAATGTTTAGTGGTGTTATTACCTCAATTCTCATAATACGAGTACACTACATTCGCTGGGAGGTCGTTCCGTGCATTAGCTGATGTCACTGCCGTGTCTCTGACCGGGAGGTCCTAGGTTCGAGTCCCAACATTAGCAAGATTTTCAATACTAGCTTGTCAGCTGGATGTAATTCAGTCGCTATCTGAAGGAGAATTCCAAAGACCGGCTGCTCTGATCGTTAGTTTTCCGTGGTTTCTCCGATCAACGCCAGACTAATACCGGAGCAGTACCCTAACAATCGGGATACGGACCGCAAGCGATCTTCCTTTTCTCTTCCTTGTCCTATCCTCACCCTTACATACACTTACACTAACATGCACTACACTACCACGCATGCCGGGTAACTGGTCGGGAGCTTAAAGATTTTCCCGGCTGATGGGAGATACCTGGTTGTGGGAACCACCGCTAGCCGACGGTAGGTTATCTCTGAGGAAAGATCAACGCCACCTCCAGAGGAAACAAACATGCACTACATTTACGGGATTAATGACCTCATTAATTCAGGCGCCCGGAATTTCTAACACCCAATCAACTATTTATATTCACATGCACTACACAGTATTTACAGTATCATTCCATTTTGACTGAAAATGGAAATATTTCAGTGTTATTCCGACTGTTCTTATAATACTAATACTTATAATACTGTTCTTACTGCGTGCTGACTGAATGCTTATGGCACAGCGGACATCATGCGACAGGTCTATTCCAAGGAATAGACCACACGCCATTAAATTTGCTTTTCAAGTTTTACCTAGTGAGGTGGCCACATTTTTGATATTATTAGTTTTGTTTAGAAATGTTCTGCTGAACATATACAATAGTGTTTTATTGCAGTATTCGTGAAGACTGTTTTTGTTAAAATATTTAACTTACTGTAGAGTTAAACGAGATTATTTAATTTTGTTATGAGTAAGGTGTCTATTTTTGAGAAAACAATTTTTTTATGGTTTTGTTGAGCAGCAACTTTTTACTGCTGAAAGCCACTATTTTTGTCATTTATTTTGAGATTTATAGAAAAAAGAAATTCATGGGAACACAATACTGCAAAATACATGGAAGAAAGTATAAATGATGATTAAAATTGTATTTTAATTTCATTTAAGTGTATGTCTGTACATCTGAACGAGCACTCCGCGATGGATCCAACTCAAATTGAATCTATTTGAATTTGGCAATTGTTTCTTTTGAATACTAATTGGCATAAAAAATGAATCAAAAAATCCTTTATTAGTAACCCCCTTTCCGTTTGAAATAGGCCACTTACCTTAGTTCTCAACAAAATAAAACTGCAAAAGTATATATGTTTCTATAAAATTATACGTACTACTTATGATTATAGAAATAATGATTATCAAATTTAATGATTCAAATAAATTGTTCTTAACATTTATTAAGGATTATAAATAATTCTCATTATACTACAATTTAATTTACTTTTCTTTACACTGTTATTGGTGTATGAGTATAAAACTTCTATCTTCATTTTGACACTTTTGGAAACTATGTCTTTAGCAATATTATGTCTTCTTAGGACTAGTTCTGCCTCGGATTATTCTTGAGCCAATGTGTGTGCACCTCCAGAAATGGAATGTATCTTCGTTTGTGAGGCAAGTTTACCTTACAACTAACTTAATTTTATTCGTTTGCGCGCACACACAAAATGGGGTATTGTGAACGATGTAGATCGTGGTTGTTTGTTCGTTTTCACCTAGCGCTGAAAATTCTTCTTTCTTTATGGTCTACAAAAGTCAGAAACACCATATATAATCCAAAGAGTGGCATAGACAAATTCTATTGCTTTTAATTTTAAAAACAATTTTAATTTAGAGAAAATTACAAAATACGTGTTGCGAGTCGCCTACGTTTTGGTTTCAAGCTGCTTCTTCCCGTAATTTCACTCAAACCCCAATGCAATATCTTTTCACGTTCAGAAATCATGAGTTCAGTTACGTGCTAATGAAAGTAGATATTCGAAATAAAAAGTATGATTTAGAATTTCGTTTCCAAATAAAAAATATAATAGTTTTGAACATTTTATTTACAAAAGAAATGAATATTCTAGGGGTCTCTTGGAAGACAATTTTAATTTACTTGTGAATGTGTGTTTTGCGATTGAGCAGAATGATTTATGGCAAACCATTATTCGAATTTTAATAATTAATGTGTTAACAGATATCCAAAATTTCATCGTGATGAAATATTTGTTGGTGTACGAAGGTCAGCTGGAGCATTGTTGATGATTATGAATAATGGATGGTAATTTTGAATTGATTTGTTCGTACTGTTGGATTTGCCGCAGTGGAGGACATAAATTTGCGTAATTTTTGCACTGTAATTTACGAGGTAGCGCAATCGATCTCGGCGTCTGCATTGTTTGAATGAAGAGTAGTTTAACGTTTGCATAACCCGTAAGGTATTTATTTCAATGTGATTCCGAAGGATTTCATAGTTTTCTCGTCTTTTCTAATGAACTTCTTCTCTAGTAAAGACCTATGAACACCTATATCTTTCGAAAGAGACGTCTCAAAAACAGAAAAAATTGGGATAATAACAAAAAGACGAAAGAGACTTTGGAAAAGAAGATCAAGAGAGAAAGAAGATCAAGGGAAGAGAAGATGTTTGAAGCATTCATTTCCAAGAGGTTAAAAGGAAAAAAGAGGGAAAGAAAGGAGCGGAATAAAAATGCGAGATAAACAGGAGTTTAAGAATAATAGGTAACAAGAAAACAAAAGAACGGAGGAGAAAGCAGATGAACGTGGAAAGATTAAATCGTGGCAAAGTTGATAAAGAAGGCTTGAGCAGAGACAAAGGTCGATAAACGAAGAATGGAATCAAATAACAGAACTAACAAAGAGTGAGAAGCTGAACCAGGTGTATGGTTCAGTCCCGTGAGCGATTATTATGAGACTCATTTCTGCGAACTGACGGCGTGGTCGTTAGTGCTATGTAAAATCATTCATATTCATTTCACGAACGTTGCTTAACTTGTGCTTGACTATGGTACTCATTATTTCCATTCTGCCATCCGAAAAATGTTGGTATAAAACCATTTTTTTGTTGCTAGAATTAATGAGAAATGTATAAAACAATGATTTACATGAACAATTTTTTTATTATTAATTGATCTATTGCGAGTTTAATTGAAAATGTTATAAGACATGTAAAGCGCAGAAACTTTAATATTCGTCAATTGCGAGCTGTTCATTTATCTTTGACTTGTATAACTTCCCTTTTAATTTCTCCCTCATTTACATATTTTCACATACTTTTTGACATGTTTTATATATATTCTTAAAAATAAGATATGATAAATTTATTTAAGCTGCAATTGGGTATAACCTGGTGGCAGCTAAATACATAAATAAGGTAATATAACTAACATACAAGTTATATAATGATGATGATATAATAATAATAATAATATAAAAACTGACTGATTCATAAAACACTAAGTTACATTAAGAAAAATAAACTTCAATAATATAACTCCTCTGTTAGTACTATTTCTATTGACGACACCGGAACAAACTCGTGGCAACTATCCTTCACCTCGAAGTACACACACTGAAATGATCAGGGTACAGGAATTGCCAGTTTTGCATCATTCAGTTTTACAGCAATTTTACACCAACTGACGATACCGCTGATCTGCCTGGCGGAAGAACACATTTCACGAATGGGGTCTTCTGCAACGCTGACCTATTTTACAACCTGTCAAAATAATCATCCGCTGGCCAGCATCGAAAAAAGTGATGTAGTAAGCATTTGGCACCAGTGCGAGCAGAGCGCAGGGTCTGCCAACTCTCCATTGGAACTGTGGACGACACTAAAAGATATAAAGTTAAGAGCGGTAGTGTTGTCCGGTGTTGCATTACGTAACATAACTAAATTGCATAATAACAATTTAACTTATTTTTGGGAAATATAAAATACACTGGAATAAGGTGTTTTTTATGACTATTCCACTCGTGAAACTAAACCCAATAGTGTTTAATATACATTTAAAATGTCTCAATCAAGGTGTTGTATCGCAAAAACTTTATGGCTTTTTCTATCCAATTTTTCTTATCACCCCTCCCTACTGGCCAATAATGAGCTGTGACTGAGTTTAATATGTTTTCAGTTATTTTCAATATTTGGATCACTTTGAAACACTAACGTAATTTTATTCGTAATTTCATTCGTCCAATAAATACCAATTGTCCAGATAAATCCCCTCCTCGCTTCGCAAGTGGGGGATTGATCAACAATTTCCAAATCCATGTGTGATTTTTTTTCCTAGGGCTTGTATCCAGCCGACAGCCGGTTGCCCTTTACGTCCCGAAGGGACGCATCTTCGACCATACACTAGACAAACACTTGCGGGCTCCTCTGATCTGGGGTCAGCAGAACGGGAGGCCCTCCGCGACAACACACACACAAAGTCAAGGGACAAACAGCCATGCCCAAGGCGGGACTCGAACCCGCGACCCTCCGGACCGAAGCGCTGAGTCGGTACTCGCTCTTAGCCACCTCGGTCATCCAGGTCGGCCACGTGTGATATTACTTATGTTAATAAACTTTACATGAAAGAGATCGTGGCAGTATAAAGCGAGAGCAGCAGTACTGTCTTTTCCATCGTGCGCCCCAAAATATTTCCCACCATGTGATCCACGCGCTATCTCAAAAACGTAGACTTTGAAGTCTGTCTTTTAGTTCCTGCAAGGGGAGAGCGCGCCACCAGTTTCTCTGAGTCGTACCTGCGGGCTGGTCCGCGCTGCCGTCGTCCCTCTCGAGCGGGCTGGGCGCGGGCACCAGGTTGAGCACGGAGAAGGCGGCCTGGAGGGCGCGGTCGTGGCGCTCCCCGCCCGCCTCCCCCTGGCCCTGCGGTTGGCCCTGGTCCTGGCCCTCGTCGTCGGAGCTGCTCAGGCCCGGCACGCGCCGGCCAGCCAGCGCCGCCGCCGTCGCCTCCCGCAGCTCCCTGCAACGCCACGCCCACGCATGCGCTCGCACGGCGCTCGAGGACGTATTCATTTCCTCACGGGAAATGCGTACATGGAATGTATGTGGAATGCGCTGGAATGTATGTTGTATACGCAGCGTCAACTACCGGTTCTCGGACCACCCGTGGACTGTGACTTCATTTGGATGATACGCAAAGAAATTCAGCCGATCTCATTTAAATTCGCCGATCTCATTTAATATTTTTTTAAAGAAACAAATAAAATTATCTGCATTTAATAATTAGCCAAATTAAAGAATAAATCAAATTGATCTAGAATATTAAATTGTGATTTGGCTTGTAAAATACAACTGTGACTTGCAAAACATCTACCTAAAGCCAATGTGTCTTGATTGGAAAGAGATGTTACATTCTATTATATATATATTTCTAAAATATTCGCCTAAAATTGCCAAATTGTTATAATTGTTATAATATAATTAAGGAAACGTACGATAATTTTAATCTCATTCTACAGGCGCATCAAAGTACCATGATTGAAGTGCTATAGCTTTTTTAAGATTTTTAATAGAAGTTAATAAGTGAGGGGAGGATTTTGGTGACCTAAAATATCGCAAAAAATTATCAATAAAATACTCTTAAAATTCTTTAACAATGCCTTGAAACCAAAGAAAAATGACTTAAAAAATCTTATCAAAACCAGTTCGGATGAACCACTCAAGCTCTTGGATATGTTATTGATGTAATCGAGGCTTCTTCCATTCGTTCGAGTGAACTCACCTTGCAAACTTTTGATTTGGTCTGTTCTTGACCAAGAAATCTGTCTTCAGATATCCCGAAATCAACCGAACTGGCAATGACGCTGATATACGTCACAAGAATTACATACAACGGCTGTCAAAACAATTTCTGAGCAAACAAATCGAATAGGCTACTGAGTAATTATGTGAAGAACATTTGCTGCATCTCGTAAATATGATTTGAAGCAAGTTACATTAAAAATTACATTAAAATCGATGAAATCAGCACAAAATTCATTAAAAATGACGGAAAAACGTAAAAATGACTTATTAGTAGAAATTACCAAAAAATGCAAAATAATGATCTATAAAAATAGTTCATTTCTTTTTCTCATAACATAAAATAAATTCCTATACTAAAAGGCATTTTCTAAAGTGAAAAGAAAAAATGACATTTCATTAAATCCGCCCCCTATTAAAAAGTAACAAAATAATATAACATTTTAGTTTCAATAAAGTGGCTATAATCAACCTAAGTTTAATATTAAACATGGAGCACTGGAATTATTTTTGCAATTTCTTTAATACTTTATTTTAAAGAGTATTATCGGTCTGCGAAATTTTGAATTGCAATTTCCGGAATATCTGAAAATTACGGACCACGTTTACTGATGACAATTGTTTACAAAATTGCAGGTGGTACGATGGTTGGTGTTAGTTAAGTGTTTGTAAAGCGAAATCACCAATTTGATATGCAAATTTGGTTTGAGATTGACTCTCTCCGTTAGCACATTTCCAAGTCAACGGAGGGATTCCGGTCTCCTGCCTCCGCAATTTACATGAAACATCTTTGAGACCAGCCAACGCAAAATTTACAAAGAATTTAACGCAAAAATGCATATAACTTTACATGTTTCTCACTTATTTCTACTACTACGACTAAAGTATTCTTTTTAATTAAATAAAACGAAAACTCACCTTTACATACTAGCTGGATTATAACTATTTTCTTCGTACACTTACCTCCATCACTTACGATTTAAGAGTATTTCATCAGGAGATATTGTAAAAAAACTTGCGTAATTAGATGGAAATGATTTAAACGGTAGGGTTTTCACCAATTAGCAATTCAGTGAGAATAACACTAGGAAGTATTGAATAGAGCATGTTATAACATTTTGTCTAATTTCTTATGCCATTAAGAAGTTCTACTACTGTGTGGAAGCGACCAATGAAGACGCATCCAAGGACAATGCATCTATTCATACGGATCACATGACAAGACCCGGAGAAAATAATGTAGAGAATGTAGAATGCAGTTTCAAATTATTCCACAAGAAAAACTTAGATGAGTTTGTATCAGTTCCCATGTTTTGATGGGAATAAGTTGTTTCCTGTTTGATATAAGTTTTAGAGACAATATTATGTTATTGAATGAGGTCCAAGGAAAACTTAGACGACTTCGGGATCATAGCTTCTGTGCATATGACAGAGTTACTCTTGGACCGCTACCCTGGGTCTAGTAAGTAGAGCCACTACAATGTTATCAAGCCAAAGGTCGCCCTACCTCAATGGAATTATTCTCCAAGTAATCTCAAAGGAATATCGTCTAAGAATCAGTAACACACTTTCAATTAAAGTATGTTCAATGATATATTTCGATAGAAAGATGTAAAAACAATGTATACATTAAATAGAAAAGTTATCGGAAAAGAACTTATTTCTATAATGGAAAAATGTTTTTGTCGTATTTGTATTTGGGGAAATTGCACTGATGTTTTGCAGTTTTTGAACAATAGAAACCTAACTGAGTTAGAAAAGAAGTGCAAAAGGAAGCTATAAACAAGATAAGCAAATCACAAAACTATTTCCAACGAAGTTAGCGAAAATTCTCTTCCTATTATTCTCATTACAGCTGTTGTATCAGTTGGCAAATTTCCAAGAATCAGTCTAACGAAGTTCTTTGAAATTCAATGTCTGGCTAGCTCGTGTTCCTTGAAACCGCCGCCAGCGCACCGCAACACCAGTCATTTATTATGCCCCGAGTGTAGCGACGCGTGCGGTTGGCGGGACTAACTGGATTGAAACTGGAGTGAAATGAGGCGTCCCGTCCTTTGTAATGGCTCTCCATTAGTCCCTGCGACCACTCCCCGATCACTTTAAGCGGAGAGGCCGATTGTCGCTTTGCCTCGGCGGTGGCAGCCAGCCCGGCAAAGTTTCATCGACTGAAGGAACGGAGAGGTAGTGGGGGAATTGAACTCATAGATTAGTTTCCGAGAAAGTATAAAACGCTGAAAATGTGTGCAACTTTCACTCGTGGAGAAACAGTTTAAACTGTTTGCATGCCACATGATTCCTCTTGAGTAGAAGTCCATTTCACTTGCAAATGGTTTTTGTTTGTTTCTGTATTTAGATAATGAAAGGGGTCGAATGTTTCGCTCAATGTGATTGTGAAAGAAGCATTTCAAAAACATTCACAATTCGTTATTCAATTTCTATACAGTAATACACAAATATTTCTATACAGCAATACAATAATCTGTACAAGAGGGTCTATTATTTCGATTTACTCTGCCATTATAAAACTAATTATTTACATTTGTACCCCTTATCGTGAAAGGTGGGACTGAAACAAATATTCGACCGAAACATTGACAGGAAAACATTTTATAGAAAGTATTCACTAATACACAAGAAATGTTTGTACGATATGTTCGTATATCGGGATCTTTCGTCCATAAGCGTTATCACGCAATGAACATCTGAGGAGGGTTAGATATTTAAAATCTGTCATTAATGCTAGTTTTTAATTCTTTTACCTCTGCACTGAGTGGGAGGACTAATTTACAAGGCAATCTAAGAAGTTGTATAGTACAGTTCAATAATTAAAATATTTAATTCTGTTAATAGAAAAGCCAAAAAAACTTGAATCTTTATCTACAACTGTAATATATAAATACCACGTTAATGAATAATTTTTAAACAACTTTATTTTTTACTGTTGTATTACTTTGACAGATGTCATGGAAAGGACACTTTACCATTAAATCTTTCATATTTTTAAATATTAAAATGATTTTTTTGTGTTGTATCCACTATTTGGTAATAATAATAATAATAATAATAATAATAATAACAATAATAATAAGAGACGAGGCATTCTTTCTCACGGACGATTATGTTTCCTTGTGTCTTTGATAAATGGCTTGAAGGGGGAGGTCAGGATAACGCGTACACGTCATTTGCGGAAAGTGTTACATAACACTTTTAAAAATATTCGCAATTCCACAACCTCCTTTCTGAAATATGTGTCTTCGATCGCAGATTATTTCAACAAACGTGAAAACAATTGATTGTTGTGTTCTTCCCCCGTTGGAGCATGAAATCAGCCACCGACTCACACGTCGGCCTTCGGGCTTTCCCTCTCCAGTTACCTCCTCCAGAGGAGCACTATTCCAACTGCGACAAACTAAGCTCCCGACTGGCCTCCTGTTCTTTCAGATAGTGTAGTGCAGTGGCCATTGCTCCTCAAGGGCGGCGCCCTCCTCAGAGAAACCAATCTCAGGAAAAGCTGCCGATAGAAATAAACTTGCTTGTATTCTTTTAATTTGTGCATACCACCAGTGCAATTTTTAGGAACGAATTTAGTTTTAAGTGCCCAATTATGCGAAAGATATGTTTTTGGAATGGATGGCATCATGTCTTATCGGGAGTCCGTCCGTAGCTGGTGCCTGCTTGGCAATGGAAGCATGAGGAAGAAGGGGAGCACTAAGCGTTGGGTGGGGACTGCTTACTCCTATTAGAGTTTTGTTCGGCTGAGTTGACGGCTATTAACTAAGCTGAGAATACCGACTCTTTCATCTGATTTCATAAATTAATGTTTCACGTGAGCACAATTGTGTCTTCCGTTAACAACGTAAAAGTTGTCTTAGACAAGTATTAACATTCCGATACATGTAAATCGGGTGTACTCTACATGCCATAGCTTTTCTCGATCAAGAAATATTTTGAAGAGGTAAAATGTATGTGATATTTCGGATATCCATGCCGCCCCCCTGAATTTGCAACCGACAGACCGCCCACTGGTGTAGTGAATATAAAAGTAAGTGTCTGTGTGTGTGTATGTGTGTGTGGGTGTGTGCGTGTGTGTGTGGGTGTGTGCGTGTGTGTGTGTTTGTGTGCGTGCGTGTGTGCGCGTGTGTGTAAGGGGAGAGTATCTCCACTCATGAAGTACGAATTTATGTTGTAAGAGTACGCAATTCTCTTGAGAATTAAAGTTACAAAGATTTCAATGCGAAACCTAAGAGGTAAAATGTATATGATATTTCGGTTATATTGTGTTATATTAATTGTGTTATATTAATGTACACATTTATAAAAAAATATCCAACTTTAAAAATATATGCTACATTTTAAAAATCCCAAGTTCTTTCGTATCTGCTGTTTTCCCAATTAATGCACCTAGAGAAAAAATTAACTATTTGGGGAGTGTAAAATTGTCACGGTTATTCCCTTGGGTTGTTTCACTAGCAATAAGAGCAACATGCAATCGCACTTTGGTTGTTCGACAAGCAGTTATCGTGAACCTTTGTTTTCAGATAACAATTATGAAAATTTACATTCGATTCTTGTGTTTTTTGAGAAGCGACAGTCTTCTATTTTATTCAAGATGAATGAAAGAAAGAAACTAAGGAAAACTGAATATTAAGTTTACTGAATTACTTTGTTATCAATGGTTTAATATCGAGAGAAACATATTGTAACAAGGAGAAAGAAAGGTGTGAATACCAAAAGATAAGTGAATTAGTAAACAAAGGAGGTATTGGTGTTAACTAAATGAGAAATAATCAAACATTAACAAGTTAATTGTCGAAAACAAAAACTATAACGATTTTCTTTGTTCGATGCTTCTTAAAACTCTACGTATATCGCTACTGTTTTTATAATATTTGATGTTACATATTTAAGTGAGCATATTAGAGATCATCTACATATTGAGATTTCATACAATTGTACTCGAGATTAAAATGTCATAGACAAATTGTATCCCTTGTTGCAATGAGCACACACGAACAAAACAAAATAAAAGATCATGACTATCACATTCAAATAAAGAGTTAACAAATTACAATAGAACGACTATTTCTATAAAACAATTACACTATTTTCTGAGAAAAAACAAAATTTTTTGTTTAAGTTAAAAATTTGTTTAGTAAAAATTTAGCGTGTGGGTCTCCAATATTAACGTCAATAGTGAAAAATGTTAGATACGAAATTTGCAAACTATTCAACTCGTCTGAAATCGTATTTGTAAGAATGGTCAACGAGCTTCATTTGGTAAGATTACAGAAACATTATGGAATTGCATATCTCCGCAATTGTTTTATGTTCAGTTTCCTTGTTCAGTGAAATTGTATCTTTTGGAGTCTTCAGGAAATGTTAACGTAACTGAAAAGTAATGCAGGTTTCATCAATTTCATCTAATTTTGCTAGTAATTACTCTTCAAACTCCGAGGATATATTCAAAACCAGTGTTGAAGTAGATTCATCTTTACTTGGGTCCCGCGCATCGGCATACGCAACTCCGAACTCCTAAAACGTTAGTTAAATATAAGTAGTGACATAAGAATAGAGAATGTGTCAAATTTTTGCTTCAGTTATATTATTATATTCTGAGTGATTTGTATTACTGGGTGCTACAACAATGTATACAAATGTGTAATAAACACAAAATAAATGCACACAACTGTTGCAGTCATTTTCGGGCGCATTACTTCTAGTCTAATAAATGGCGAATGGGAGTGGCTTAGTCTGAAGCAAATCTTGCATTAGCGCAGCCCCGCTATGAAGAACGGGACATCACCTGCTGCAAGCGAAGGACTCGGCGAACCCCCTCTGCGTCCGACAGGAAGGGAAGGGTTGCGCTCGGGCGCGTCAGCTCTAGTTTAATGTAAGGCGATGGGGAGCGGCCCACCGCGTGCAGTCTGACCCTAATTACTACATTTGAACAGCCCTGCTGTAGAGCACAAGCCAACGTCCAGTCCTGGCGAGCGACTCACTTAGTGAAGGACTCCGCAAACGCCCTCTGCTCTCTAAGGGAGAAGATGGGAGGCGCTCAGGCGCGTCATCTCTAGTTTAATGAAAGGCGAATGAGAGCACCCTAGTTCGGCGCGAATCTTGTATTAGCGCAGCCCTGCAGCAGAACATGTGCCCACGTCTGGCGCTAGCGAGCGACTCACTTGGTGAAAGTCTCCGCGAACTTCCTCTTCGCTCGACGGGAGGGGAAGTGTGGCGCTCGGGCGTATCAGCTATAGTCTAGTGAATGACCTTAGTCTGTCGCGAATCCTACATTAGCGCATTTTGCTGCGAAGAAAGGGCTATCGCCTAGCGCTAGCGAGTGATTTCTATCACTTGGTGAAGGATTTAGCGAACCCCCACTACGCACAACAGGAGAGGAAAGCTGGCGCTCGGGCGCGTTAGCTCTAGTCTAGTAAATGGCGAATGAGGGGCGCCTTAGTCTGAAGCGAATCTTGCATTAGGCAGCCCTGCTGTGAGGACCGGGCCGTCACCCAGCGCTAGCGAGAGATTCACTTGGTGAAGGACTCGGCGAACTCCCTCTGCGCACAACCGGAGGGGAAAAGTGGCGCTCGCGTGCGTCAGCTCTAGTCTAGTAAATGGCAAATGGGAGCACCTTAGCGCGAATCTTGCAGTAGCGCATTCTGCAGTGACGAACGGGCGACTCACTTGGTGAAGGACTGGGCGAACTCCCTCTGCGCCTGCGTGCGGTTGGCGCCCCAGCAGGCGACGGCGAGGTCGGGCGGGCGCGGCGGCGGCAGCGGCTGGCGCTCGGCGCACGCGGCCAGCACGCGGCGCAGCGTGGCCGCCAGCAGGCGCGTGGCGCCCTTCACCAGGTGGCGGTCGACGCGCATGGGGCGCGGCCGCAGCGCCAGCAGCCCCACGGGCAGCGCGTCGCCCCCCACGCCGCCCGCCTCGCCGCCCGCCCCCGCCACGCCGCCCTGCGCGCCGCCCACGCCGGACCCGCCGCCCGTGCCGCCGCCGCCGCCGCTACCGCCGCCGCCGCGGCCGACGCCGCCACCCGCGCCTCCGCCGCCCGGAGAGCGGTCCAGATACGGCCAGCTGCTGCCGCCGCCCCTGCAAGCACACGCCATCTCTTCGCATGGCGGTTGGCGCTGTTGGAGTTGGAGTGTGCGTCTTGCATGCAGGGGCTTGGAAGGTACTTCGTGTTGGCGCTTTTATGTTTTGGCTTTAGAATAGTGGCCACATGAACTTCTGGACGTTTTGGTTGATGAGTTCCAACATTTTTTGACCTAACGAAATGATGTCACATTCTTCCAATTAACCGTACAACGCGGACATAGAGCATTTCTTCAATAATTATTTTTTATTTAATAAAGGCGTCTAGCCAAACATTATCATAAATATTTTTAAAGTAAGTGGTGTCCTTAATAATTTCAAACTGAGTTTTCTGAAAATGGGTGTTCACATCGTACAACATGTCAGATCATGTGACACAGAACTTGTTCGTTAAGAGGAGGAATTTATTTTACAAACAGTTTTCCTCTAAATATATTATGAATATGAAAGATTACAATGAAAACCATATTGAAGGTAATGTGCAAAGTAGAACTTCTCTTTTATAGTCTTTATATTTATAGTCATTATATTTTTATGAATTCGTCCGTCAATTTTTGTGGCCACCTCTATTATTTGCATTCCATCTATATTAACATGGTCAGATTATGAACTTAGTAATTATAAAGATGTTCATTACATGATTTGTGAGGTGTGTGATTGCGTTTGAATGTTACTATTCAGTATAGTTTTATGTTAATTGTTACGACACATTTTCTTGTTTGTTAAATGTAAATCGTATAATGTATCGTATAATCCTTAAATAATAATAAATCATTTTATTATTATTCAAGTGACAGGTGTTCATTACAAACGTTAATAGTGCAGTAAAAGTATTTATATTCGGATGTACGAAGACTGCGTGAAAAGAAATACAAGATATTGAATAGTTTTTCATTGAGTAGTTTGAGTACCTAGCTAATGTTTAAAAGATTTCGTGTAATAAACCTATTTTTGTATTTTTAGTTTTCCATAGTTTCTTCTTGCATAGTATCATTTAATGTGATGTTTTGAACAGACTAATTTGTGACTTTTAAACCAGGTTAACAAATATATTTTATCTGAAACTGATACAATAGTTTACATTACAGTAATTACATTCAAATCTTAAATTCACATTAACGAATTATTGAGTAGTGTTAATGAAGACAAACATTCACGAAAGATTATTCTTCTGGAGACTTTTGAAGAAAAGTCTCTTTGATTATTCAGTTCTATTATTTGTTCTTTACTATTATTCAGTTAATGTATTAAGTGTCACGAAGACAATGATTTCTGGTTTCTTATTAGCACATCGTATATTTAGTGTTAAATGAACAAGTGTACGTTTTGCAAAAATTGTGTCAGTGAAACTAGTATCATCTGTTTGATGGAATGACCATGTAAGAATAATTGAAACAAATATGTGAATTGTATAGAAAATGTACTTTGTGGTATTTATCAAAAGCTCATTTTTGTTTTACAAACTTAACGACCCATAAATTATATTTATTTACTCTTAAAAAGCATCGGGTTACAAATTGCACCTGAGATAAAGCGAAACTACTTCATAATTACTGTAGATGGACGTTGTTTGCGATTACCTGCCAGAGCGGGCTCGTTTCGTTGATTGTCATTATATTATTCTCATAAACATTACATGCCAGCATGCAACACGTGGCCTCTACATCACAGGAAATGGTTGTTACATTACTCCTTTTCTCCTCGGTGGCATGGAATACGCACATGCAAGATACGCTACATTCTCGTTCAGCGGATCTCAACATTTGCAAACCCGTTTCTGCATGGGAACGTAATGACGGCACGGCTACCTTGATTCATTATACTGCTCAACATTTCGCATATCATTGTATTTGCTTCGGCGATGAATTCTTAAGGACTTAATTGTGAATTTCATTGAATTTCACGGAAAGCTGGAATAATAAATTGTCAAATTTAATGTGAGAAAGTAAATAAAAAGAAAGTAAGAACTGTCGAGTAACTTAATATACTTTTTATTTAACATGTTATTTATATTTTTGTAGATATTCTAAATCTGTATCTCTGCACCTGTTTATTTAAAGAATAGAATTAAAACATAAATAGGGAATTAGAAACCACGGAAGATGGTAAAGATGAAGGAGGAATTGCAATTTCCTCACTTTCATAACAAATTTTAATCTCACAGAATATTGCCTTTTCTTCCTTAGTAGTCTGATGTCGTCTTCGTAGCCAAAGATATTGCTGAATTAACAATATGTTTGTGGATATATTTTAACTTGAAAAACACATTAAAGGCAATTCAGTCGTCGAAAATTTTGAGGATTTCTATTCTATATCTATTCGCACTTCAGTCCCACATCACTATTATTTTATTTATGGTCTTAATGGATAAAATGCTTTCTTTCAGCGTGAAACAAAAACCAGAAGCAGTTTTCTGTTTGAATCCATCACCTCATCCAGCAACTATAATGAAATGCGGGTTGCAGAACAGAATGCGCCCGTGCAGAGGCGTTGACAAAAAACGACGCGAAAGGCGCGCCGGCGCATGCGTAGATCAAACGCCGTTGCGGCAGCAGAGGTTCTGCCCCGGGCACTCGCCGCCGGAGCGAGACGGGGCTGCGGAGAGAGGAAAGACATTCACACACACACACACACACACACATACACACACACACAAGCAGTCCACGCCACGAGAGAGAGGGCACCTCTGACGCCGCCGTGGGAGGGCATTTGGACGATCGCTAAATCGTGTTGACTAGTCAACGAAAAATTATGTGTATTTGGATAATGTTCGGTTGTATTTTGATGCCTGCAGGAAATAGCGGAAAAACATGATAATCAGGCTTCACGGATATACAGAAAAAACAAATATCTAAATATAATTAGACTAGAAACTACAGGTTGGTTCGGAATAAATGTTACAAACTTCTAGGGCTTGTAGGGAAGATAAAAGATGTTGACTTACCAATTGATTGATTGATAGTGATTTCGGACGCGTCAACTACTATGGTCATTATTCCCGTAAGTTTAGTGCGTGTCTTTGCTCGGGAGGTGGCGGTGGTCTTCCCTCGCTGGATGGCCAGATCCGGCGTCGACCTACCGTCGGCTATCGGGGTTTTCCCTAACCAAGTATTTCCCACCAGCGGGGCACCGCCCCAGCCAGGACAAGTTCTAAGTCCCCGACCGGTCTCCCAGCATGTGTGGTAGTGTAGTGCATGTTAGTGTGAGTGTGTGTAAGAGGTGAGAACAAGACAAGAAAGAGGAAGGAAAGATCACGCGCGGTCTGTGGTTCGTTTGTTAGGGTACTGCTCCGGCATTCGGAGCCTAGTGTTGATGGGAGAAACCACAGAAAACTACCGATCTGAGCAGCCGGCCGCTAGAATTCCCCTCCAGACAGCGACTGAATTTGACCTAACTGAAAAGCTAGTGTCGTTTGCTAATGGAATTAAAAATATCATGTAACTGGCACTTCTGGCATCGTGCGGTTGGTTAGAAAGTAACTCATCCTACCCTGGTGTTTGGTAGATACATGACCTATCAGGAGACGACCTGTCTTGAGTATTTTTGCGACTTGTTGTGGTGGCTCAGGGCATCATCTGATGTCACATCAATGCTTCTGACCGGGAGGTTCTAGGGTTCGAGTCCAGACTGGTGCAGGAATTTTGACACTAGCTAGATAGCTAGGTAATTTCTTTGACAAACTTCAGGAAAATTCCGCTGCAGTACCCTAACAAAAGGACCACTAACCCCTCGCGACCATTCCTTCCTTTTCCTTGTCGTATCCTCACCGCTTACTTACACACATTTACATTCACAAGCACTACATAAGTTGGGGGACCTGACGGGAGCTTAGAACTCGACCCGTCTGGGTCGGCGCCCCCTTGATGGACGATACCTAGATGGGGAAAACCCCGCAAGGTTGACGCTTGATCTCACCATCTAGTGAAGGAAGAACACCGACACTCTCGTGATTAAACATGCACTACATTTACGGGTCTAATGACCTTGTCGCGACAGGAAACACGAAATAATCAATCATTTATTTGGCAGCCTATTTGAACTATGACAACAAAAAATCGTCGAAGTGACGACCATGAGGTCTGATGCATGCGTAGTAATGGAGAACTTTCTAACGCAGTTAAAATTGAGACTAAAAAGACAAAAATCTTATTATAGTCGTTGCCAACGTGCAAGTCCTTTCCTGACATTTTGTGTACCGTTGAAAAAACAAAGCAGGGTGTGTTGTCTTTCAAAAAAACGACGCGATATTAAAAATATAATTGCTTAACTTTCTTATGTGAAGATTTCCAACAAATTTTTATTGTGAAAAAGTAATCATCTCTGTTTGTAACACTTTCTGAACTAGCCTGTATATTATTGTGATTCTATTTGACATATGACTGCAATGTTGCGAAAAAATTGAAAAACAAAATACGAGGAAATACTCCTTAACTACTATTTTGTACGATACAAACGTTTAGGACCGACTCTTCATCAGAAAATACTTGAAATGAGCGTTGTTCAAATGTACCCGCACGTACTAGTGAAAAAGTCACGACGAAACAAATTCTTCAATTAACTTCATGAACGTGACTGCGAATTATCAAGTTCTCCGCTTCGCTAGAGCGAAGGCAATATTCACTGGGGTCTATCCGGTGGCCGAGATCACTAAGGCTGTTGTGTCGTAGTGATCTCGGACCGAAGGGTACCGAGTTCGACTTCCGTCTCGGGCATTGTATTTGTGTTCGTCCTTTCACCCCGTATCATCACTATATCGTTTCATCTTAAAAGTTGGTATACCGTTTACTACCATAGTAGTCGCTAATGACCTAGATATTGATGCGACCTTAAATAAATAACAATTTTTTTTTTAAATTAAAAAAAAAACAAAATTCGCTGGGGGCTTTGTTAGTACCCTCCCTGGGCTGGCGCGGCCTGCGGGGCTGCGCGAGGGCCCTGGCGGGCGCCACGCCACGCCACGCCACGCCACGCCACGTTACGCCGCGTGGGTGGAGCGCTGGCGCTGGAGCTGGCGCGAGCAGTGTTGCAGGCTGCTCGTCACGTCGCGTCACGGCGCTCGCTGCGCGCTGACCGGCCGCCCCCCGTGGCGAGCGTTCGCTCGGAAACGTCGGGCTGGATAACGCGGGACGGGAGGCGCGTTCGCCATCGCTTTACTCTCTTATTGGCTTTCTTATTCCCCTACTTTCTTTTTCCTTCCTTTTTCTCCTTTCCCCCTTTTTCTTATTCTTTTCTTTTTCTTTTCTTTTTTCTTTATTTCTTTTTACTTTTCATTTTTCTTTCTTTTTTCCTTCCATTTCCCCCTTTTCTCTTTTTCTTTGTTTTCCGCACCTTTTGTTCATTACTTGGGTTATTGATGCAACTACGACTTCAAACGTCCTGGACAAATGTTCGTCGAGTTTTCGTTTAGAACAGATATTGTGTATTGTCAATTCTGATTTTTTTTTCTTTGACGGAGTTATGTATATAAGAAGGTCTATAAAGTAACTGAACAATTTGTGAGCATAAAGGTGATTCCTGTTCAAACTAGACTTTCTTTCAGAGACGATTTTTCTATTATATTTTTTATTTTGCTTTTTCAATTTATTTCATGTTTTTCATTTCATCATTTCTTCATTCGTGTGGTTATTTTCTGAATTTAATGCGCATGTGAAGTGCATTCATAAAATGAATAAAAACTCTTTTCCAGATTCTTTTTCTTTGTTGTCTGAACTTTTATCTAGAAAACACGGATAAATTAGATCGTTTTCTGAGACACTCTCATTGGTAATCTGTACCCTCAAAATACATTGTTTAATCATGTCTTTATGATCAATCTAGGAAATTTTCCCATGAAATATGAAGGTAATAGAAAATTATCTTTACATTTAATGAAAAAATAATAACAAAATCATTTTAAATCATTCTTTTTTCATTCGGATTTTCAAGCGGATTCTGTTTTCTACGCGTGTAGGAATCTTTTTGAATCGTTTTTTAATTTTAGAAATATGTTTCAACAGAGTGTTATTTGATCTGAGGAGATCGAAAGTTGATCTTTCTGAAAATTGTAATTTTGTTACTTTCTCTCTGAAGGGGCTTCTTTTGAAACATTTTTCAAACCATTTCAGTCTTTGAGACTTCGTGTCCTATTACATTATTCTCGGAAATAAAATTGAAAGGATTAATTATATTCTCATAAGAGTCTTCCTGATACCGTCGAAGTAATCACTTGTTAAAAAAATACCATGATAAGTAGGTTTTCAATAAAAATATAGAAAAGTGATGATGAAAAAACAAATACATGTACTCTTAAAAGAATTTTGCCATTTATAACATATTTTAAGCAATGAGTGTAGTTCAGAACGCTGAACCTGAAAACTGAAACATCTGATTTTTAATGTTCTTTTTATTTATCTCACAATGATGGAAGGAGATTTCATAATTTGACTTTAATTAATTTAGTATGGACATAAAATTCGGAATCTTATGTCACAATCAAATGGCTTGGGATAAATTTTCGAATTTAATATATATAGACTTACGTTGTGCGGAAGGTAACTTGCTTTCTGAATGAACTAATCCTTAGCCATCTGTCCATTTTTATTCATAATATTGTAAACTATTCATTTTCTTGCTCTTTGTTAAAAGTTTTAAGTATTTGCAGAGAATAATCATTGTTAAGCTTAATGTTATTTAATACTGATTTCCATGCGCACATTATTTATGACATTCCTTTTACAAAGTAATCAATTCATTTTAAAATAATGTTCATTTCTATACGAGCTATTTTCTGTTCGAAAGGAATATGGCATTTTTAAATAACTAAAAATCATTAAATTATTATTCCTTAGGTTTCAATCCTGGTATCTCTAGGTTTTCTTTGAAAAGTTGGTTTTTAAAAGTACGCAGGTGATGTGGTTTGTTTCTAAGAAAAACATTTTTTGGATTCACTAATTACCGGGAAAATAAAGATTAGATTTATAAATTTAGTCTTGATGCAGAAGTATATAACTGCGAATGACGATTCATAATTATTCATGGTTTATTTCAAATCGAAGAAAAAAATTTCTTGATCAGAATACTTATTTAAATTTAGTGTAGCTTCTGAGGTCTTGATAGATATTTCCAATTCTTGAAGATATTTTATATTTAAAAGATATTCTGAATTGTGTGAATGCTTGAATGAGGTCATATGAGTTGAATTTAGTGCATTAATTCGAGTATAACATGAGTAATAATATCGTGCTCTGTAATATGTTACGATCAGTTGTGTTTGATTCATTTGGGGTAGATGTAATGACTTCGTTCATTGTGGTGTAGAATAAATGAATTATTATCAATATTCATTATTTTCTGATTTATTCGCATATTTAGTATGCGATTTATTAATGTTGTAGTTAATGGCCCAGCTCAATTAAATATGCATATTTATTCAGGACGTTTATTTTTCTTTTCAAACCATCAACACTCTTTTTTTGTGGAACAGCAGCTCCCGTCTGCGAAATTCTTAACCTACGTTTCAGAGCGAACGAAAAGCACGATCAGCGGTCAGCGGTACTCACCTGGGGAAACTCTTATATGGAACGGTCGAATCAAAATTGTGATGCACGTCCCGGAAATTCGCAATATCAACGAGCTTGTCCTGCGAAACGGTAGGCACGCTGAAGCTGGTCCTGAGGCGGTTCCTGCGGCGTGCGTCGGCCGCGGTCTGCGCGCGCACGTCGCCGCCCCCGCCCGCGCCCGCGGCCGCGCGCCCCAGGCCGAACGCCGCCGCCCGGCCCTCCTTGTACTCGTACTTGGGGCCGGCGGCGTCCCGCGCCGTCGCCATCACGCTGCCGCTGGCGCCGCCCACGCTGCTCGACGCCGACAGGATGCTGACGCCGGCGTCCGCCAGCCGGCGGATCTTCTCCCCGGCGGAGGCGGCGGCGGCGGAGGCCGAGGCGGCGGCGGCGGCGACGGCGCGCGGCCGCCGCGCCGGGGGCAGCGGCACGAGGGCGACGCCGCGGGCGCGCGGGGGCGGCGGGGGCGGCGGCGGCGGCGGCCGCTGCGCGGGCGGCGGCGGCGGAGGCGGTTGCGACGGCGGCCGCGGCGGCTGAGCCGAGCGACCCGCGCCCTCGCCGCCCTGCCGCCCCCTGCCGGTGGCCGCCGCCGCCGCCGTCGCCGCCGCCGCCCCCGCCGCCGCTCCCGCCGGCGACGCCTCGGTGCGGTTGTCCAGCTCCACCGCGTAGCCGCCCGCCACGCTCGTGTCCACCCACAGCCACACGAAGTGGCCGCTCATCATGTTGAGGCGGCGGGCCTCGGCGGTGACGCGCCGGGCTGTGGCCGCGTCGCACATCATGAGCACCACGCCGCGCGTGGACCGTGAGATGTCGGCCAGCCGCCTGCGAACACGCGCGCGTGCGCAAACGCCTTCACTCACCATGCGAACTTTCAGGGAAGCTCGCACTACACTTTTTTAACAGTAAATCCTAATTAGTGTTCAGTGTTGCCTATCTAATGAACTTACACCGGTAGCGGTAGCTCAGTGCATCAACTGATGTCACTGCAGCGCCTCCAACCGGGAGGTCCTAGGTTCGAGTCCTGACGGCGGCAGGATTTTCGACACTAGATTTTCAGCTAGGTCAATCGGCAAAGTATTATCTGCTCTGCTTCCGTGGATACCTTGTTTCGTTTTCTAGAATCACCAATTAACGTTCTTAAATATCTTCCCTAAGGTTTCGCCAAACTTCTAAACTCTTGAAGACGCTATTTGGGTACTTAAACCAGAATAGCACTTAAGGTGGGATTCCACCCGCAAAATGAGAAAAATCACGAATTTTTTATAATCTTAAAATAGTCTCTAGACTTTTCTGAACATTTTGATATATTATTTGATATATTTTGATATATCAGCAAAGACAAGCTGACGTTTCAGAAGTTCCATAGTTACGTAGTTCTGAAACTATTTACTCTCGAAGACTGTAGTTTTCCAAGTTCCGTCTTTGCTTATCTTGTGTATTTGTGCAATTGGGCGGGCCTGTTTGTTCTTCTGTGCTTTTAAAGTTAATTGTTATTCTCTCTCTCTCTCTCTCTCTCTCTCTCTCTCTCTCTCTCTCTCTCTTTCTTTCTTTCTTTCTTTCTTGGAATAAGCGTTGAGAAAGCCAGATGTGTGCAAAAAATGTCAGTTAGTTCGACTTAAAAGACAAATCCGAAATGTATTTTAAAAAAAGTTTCTGAACAAAGAAATAGATTCAATCGTGAAGGCTTGAAGTTAACAATTTATGTAATGCGGAAAATACGTTTAGTAATGATACTCTTAACTCCAAAACTGATCAAGAAAAGTCAGATAAAGAAGAGAAAACCGTTTGTAGGTATCAGCAATGAAGATCATAATTCACAATACGGCGCAAGTTGCTTTTAAGTAAAATAAAACAACAAATATCATGGGTAATTCCTAGTAAACATTTTAGGAGCGTTTTTTATTATAATTTCTCCGATTTATCATAAACTATTATACCCATCTTATTGAATTCTTCACAGATTACTATACTAAACAATGTGATTATGTCTTTACAAAGTTAGCATTACTTGTTTCAATTCTATAAATGAATTTATCATTAAATTTTTGAAAAAATGAAGGTCAAAGAAAATAAATTTCAATTTCCATCCAAACAATTCTTTTCAATGTAGATCAGTTCAACAACAATAATACAGATAATATACAGTAAAAATTTCAAATCGGTATCTCTAATAGTTTCTAAGATAATGGGTCATGAATATTAAGAATTTAACATGGGTAATAAGAGGGGGAATATCACCTTAAAATATCTCAACCTACATTCAGACATCCATTTCGTACGAACCCCAGACAGTCTCTCTAAAAAGTTTCTTAAAAAAACGCGCATCCATAGTAACCGACGCTGCATACCTCAATTGTCCCTTTCTTACGAGTTGATACTCTCATAGCACGTTTTATATTTACTTTTTGTAAAAGTCTGTTTTGAACGACATTAAATATGATTATATATTTTAGCCTATTGAAGTGAATGTAAACACTGCCACATGGATAAGCTAATTTGCTGCTAGTTCGAGATACTAAATCTTCCTCGTACTTGTTTTAAAACCCATGTAATAAAATAGTTCAGAGAAATTCAAACAACTACCAGTAATGTAGATATTAGAAAATCAAATGTAAGCGAGTAAAATAGTTTTATTTACTTGAAATTATGTGTGAAATTTCAAATGTACGAATGAATACAAATCAGAAAATGAAGTCAAGGGAAATATATTTCATGTGATTGTGTCCGCGTAAAAACTGTGAATTATGTAAAATCTATAACTCTACTCCAATGCTAATTCAAACGATAATGCACAGCTCCACATTTCGTACATAAATAAAAATCTCTCTTTATCACTAATTTATAATGCGCATAGAAATTGAAAAGAAACAAAGTAACCTCTAGCCATGAGAAATGTGCCTATGGTTTCATTATTTCTCAGAAATTGTAAGAAAACTATGCAGCCTCAAGTCATATGAGAGATTTTTACTTGTTAGATTTGTTTAGATACTCGGGAATTTGGAAGAAATACAAAAAAATCAGATTCGATTTTCACTAAAAATGCAAATATTTGATTATCTTAGTTCATAATTTATAAAATTTCATAATCCGAATATATTATCTTACTCAATGCGTCAGTGATTACAAACCGAAGTAACGTCATGCGGAGAGGAAGAATAAAGCTTCAGTACTCGCGTGTGCCCAAGAACTTTTTGTTAGGCCAGAACTTCATTCTCAATACACTCGACAGTAGCGGTTTGCTGCTGCAGGCCTCTAGTTAATTGCTGCTTTCCAAGGCGGGCAGAAATTGAAAGAAAACTAATCAACCTCCGGCTACGTGAGAGAAGTCGATGGAAGTTTCGTTAGATGCCTAGGAACTCGGAGAAAATGCAAAGACAATGAAACAGTTTCGATTTCATCTAAACAATGCTAATATTTAATTGTGCTTATGGACATATTCTTATACTGCAAGTACCGCCTAAAATTCTAATATACTCAGTGGGTCTCTGCTTATGACAATGCTGACGACATACTTCAGCAAGTTGCGAAGGAAGATGCATCTCGCCATTAAATATTTTTTACTTACTTGTTGCGTTATGGAAGAGCAACATATTCTTGTTATGTAAATAACGGTTGTACTGTATATTTATATATACTATACTATGTTATAGTAGTATTTATGAAGACTTTTTGTTAACTTATTTAATTTATTCCAGTATTGTAAGAGAGTATTTTATTTGATGATCTTGAGCAATGTGCTTGGTACTTTTTGGAAAACTCGATATTGTGGTTTTTATCTGTAGGATTTTTGTCGCTTTATGCCATTACTTAGTTTCTATTTTGAACAGTTAATGACTTTAATAACTCTTCTTGAGGATAGAGAAAAATTTCAATGGGAGAAAAAAATCTCTATAATTCTAAACTTCACAAATGAAGTTTCCCATCCGAATCTCATTTTCAGAATTATTATAACCATCGAAGAGGTCTCTGGAAAGAGAGCAGTCTATTGGTTTGATGTCTATTGGTACGTCATCTCTTTATATTTCTTATTATGAATTATGAATGTAATGAGTCATTGTAATGCAAGAAATCACAAAATTTACATTGTTATTTCAGAAAAATTTTTGAAAATTCTGCGGTATATCTTCCTCAAAATCAAGGTACATTACTGGAAGAGTTATTACAAAATTGCTCCATGCCTTTAAACGATCAATTTTCAACAATATAATTGATCACTGTGAGATAATGCTCAACATATAAATTTTTCGTTTGTGGACGAAGTAAGTGTAAAATAGCGCCCTCTTATTATTTACCCTGTTATATATAAGATAATTCTGGATGCTCTTCTGTCACGAAAACAAAATTTCTTCGACAAATGCACTCTACGAGGAGAATGATAGATTTAACCAGAGCTGCTTTCCTTCCAATATTTATATAGATTTGAAAGAAAAACATTATTCTCTGCCAGGAGAACTGGGATATTTGAAACTTTTTTATAGTTTGCAGTAAGAGTTCCTTTTTCAGTCTCCAGAAAGCTGTTGAGCCAGTCCTGTGAGGAAAAGAAGAGCAAAGACGCAATGTGCAAACAAATTATTCTCTATCTTTACTTTAATGAAGTTTCATCTTAAAGTGACTAAAATCGTAAAATTATCTCTCTCTATGATTTGTAAATGACACGTTTGAAGGCATGAATTACATTTTTGGATATTTGTAATTAAAACCCCAATCTTGCTTTTAATTTCTTTTTTAGATTATTTCATCTCAATTTTTAAAATAGTTTATACTGAACGGCCGAGCAAATTTTTGAAATGAAATGATCTCATTGTAATGCCTTAAACAATATAATTCCTGTCGTCTTGATTTTTATTTTTCGAGAACTGTTTTACTTTTAATGTACACAATTCACCCGCAAAAAATAAAATTATCTTAATATCATTTAAAATCACTTTTCATTTTTATTAAATCCAGAATTATTTTATCATCAGGAAAAAAACACAAAAAATTGCTGATTTAAGTAATCAGGATTATTTAAAAAGCAACTTGTACGAAAGTCAGTAGTCCAATTTATATTTTCTTTTTTTAAACACCTATATGTTTGACTGTTCTCGATTTCGAAACAAAATGTACGGATAAATATAGAATATTCTAATTAGAAATGGGATTGGGACAAGGAATATTAATTCGCATTACTTTATTTCGTGATTTTAGCTCTCAAACGAAGATTCTACTCTCAGTTTATTCAAATATCCCGCGTAAATATGACAGAAAACACGAAAATAGAACAGGCAAATGCAAAGGAACTTGCAAGAAATGAAATCTGGTTTATTTTTGCTATATCTAAGAAACCACGTTTTGTTAAGAACTAGAGACTTTCTATTAGACATCAGTGTACCTTAAGACATCGATATCGCTTATTGATTGTTAGGTTGCTGACCATTCATGCATTGTGTTTTTTATTTTATGGGATATGGTCGTGAATTTTACAATGGTTTTTATTTAATTTAAGACAGAGATAAGTAACCGACTTTCCATCCAACACTTGACGAATGGGAGAGGGGGGGGGGGCTCGCGAAGAGCATTCAACAACGAGAGGAGCGGCGCCGCCTGGCCGATATTACCCCACAGGCCTCTGTCCGGGGGACGGCGCGGCGTGCGCATCGGGCCGGGGCTCACGGGGATGCAAGGCGCCCTGTGCGCCTCGGAGGAAGGGGAGGGGGAGGGGGAGGGGGTGACGCGGAGGAATCTGAAATTATAATCAGGAGACCCAGCGCCGCCTGGCAGCCGCTTTCGCTCCTCCTCATCCCGCCCCGCCCCACCCCGCCCCCAAGGCGGACGGCGAGAGCACAATGGATTTTTGCGCAATGACCGGCCCAAAACCTTAAAGCATGAGAGTTTCGATCCTGTAAAAGACATGCAGCGTTTTTAAATAAAAGACGCCTGCTCCAAGAATTACTTTTTTCACATTTGACAACGATCTGGATCACAGATACGCGTCAATGAAGACTACGATTTTTTTTGACGCATCTGGAATTGTAAGTGCTGCTTCGGAGTCGCAGTGAACGTTCGCTTGCGCGATGCATTAAAGTTGGTGCATAAAAATGATGCCCGAAAAATGTGCTTTCTGCACCCAGAATCAAAACTATGTTAAAATATAAGAGTATAATTATATACTGTATCTACTTACAAGGGCAATATTTGGATTCCAACTAAATGTGTGTGACTGAAATTTTAGTTGTAAGATTATTGCATATCTAAGATGTGCTGGGGAGTGTCATATTTCTGCAAAACGATCAGTGCACGATATAAAATTGTATAGAGCAATGCAGAAATTTCAAATCGTAACTATTAAATGCAAAGTCTGTACTTTCGAAACGATGCTTGGGCAATATTGATCACTCGAAAAGACGTAGATATAAAACCAAATAGTTGTCATTCCAAAATAGCATATCTGCAATATCACGTCGTTTAGCTTTGGAAGATATCCGCATGTTCCCCAATATAGAGGAGTGAGTCTCATATAGTTCTCGAAAGGTACTAAAGCGGTAGTCATATCCATGCACTCGTCAATGATGTCACTTTACATTTTTACTTTTTCCCTACGGAGTAGAGAGAAAATTATGTAATGCTGCGTGAAATAACGGCGAATTTTTCGCAGAAAACTCTGATTACAGGGCTCTGGAAACGAAAAATTAAATAAATTCAGTTGCTAAATTTAGAAAATATCTTCTATCACGTGATGTGCCCCTGTTCTGTGGCTCCTTGGTACTGAAAAATTGAATGCTAGCTAATCGTCTTTCTGTCCGTTCGTCCGTCTGTGAACAACGCTAGCGGCTAAACCGTTCAGCCTATTTTCTCCAAATTTGATGTTTTCCAATGGATCTGACTGATGCTGCGGCCTTTTCAATTTGAAACTGTATATAAATATATATGAAACGTATATGAAATATAGAATTTATTCACATTAGTACGGATGAACTATTTGATTAACTTAGCAAAACATGGCCTTGTTGTACTGACTCTAATAACAGCTCCAAACACACACACACACACATAAAAAATGACACTTGGCATTCATCTTTAAAACAAAAAAAGAAAAAACGAAGTCCCTGTGATCTTTAGACACAATACTTAATTGAAAAACAAAACAAAAAGAAAAAGAAACACAGTTCTATATCCTTCTCTTAATGTCACGATTACGTAACTACGGCATGGAATACTATTTCATAAAATCCCATTATGTCATTTAAAAACAGTTACTTTTGAAAGATATAGAACAATACTTTGTCTGTCTAGGGTTTTGGGAAACCTGCGGGCAACTTCAAAAATATCAATGACGTGGCACTCGGCACTGACATAACCGAACATGCAATTAGGGCATGCCATCTTACCCTTATTAACTGTGCCATTAGTAGTCATTCATATTGTTCACGTAATGCAGTTCGAGGTTCATGTTACCTTAATTTCATCTCCCTGGAAGTAACTATAATTTTGCTGGAAGTCGATTATCAAATATATTTTCAAATATATTTTCTCCCTTCTCTTAGAATCATCTTTTGAGAAATATTTTGTCATTAAGAGGTATATTGGAAGTAGAAGTCTAATGGTCGATACTTCGACGATTAGGTCATAATGCTTCGATATCATATGCTTTGATACCTTCATTGTTTTAAATTTTGTGTATATTATCTATGTTCAACTATTAACGGGTTGTTAACGGATTACCTGTAACTATTTAAGGTTATGCCACAATTGTTGATTGTTTTGTCGTCGTTATTAAGATAAACATTTCGGAAATCAGTCTCTTCTAAATCTGCCTCTTTTCTTAAAGGGTTACTGTCACATGACGTCAGTTAAATCGTGAGGAGTGACGAGCTAAGTAAGAGTATTTAATTGGTACGCATCTTATGAAAATGAGCGAAAAATCGAATCAAATATTGACATATTTCAGTCAAAACGAGATTGTTTAACTGTGATTGTATTATTTCCGAACTCCTGGGCATATAATGAACGCATAGGCAACTTCCCTTCCCGGTCGACCCTTCCCCCCCCCCCCACTGAAGTGTTGTCGCCATTTTGTGATATTCATACTCTGAACGAGTGCAAAGAGAATTTCAAAAATGTAGAAGTCGAACACATTCGGAAAATCAGCATGTAGGAGCGAGAAAACATTATTTTTATCTGGATTATTATACAATAGTGATGTGTTGTATTGAATTATACAACGTTCGTTCTAAAATTGTGTGACGTTATTTTCACGTTCTATGTCTAGAAGTGAAAATTACAAAGAATGTTTTTGTAAAACCAAACAGCTATCAATTAATATTTTGAATCAAATGAAAAGAATTTGGTAGATTCTTCAGAATGTTCCATTTTATATTTAGTATTAAATAAATGACGCCCTTTGTGAGAATCAATCATCTATATCCTGATCGTTCTTCTTCCTTCTTCTTTCGTAAACCTTCTAGGTTTACGAAAGGTATGACATTCGAAATATACTTTCGCTCAATTACATAAATTACAATAAAATGCTTTGGCGCTTTCATTCTACATTATGTTTACATACCAATGAAAGCTTTCAGTGTGTTTCTTTGATATTTTAGTGCAAACAGTTTGATGTATGAAACAATAATGGGCTTCTTCATTAGTGATAATGCAATTCTGTTTTCGAAAAAAATTATATCACTTAGAAACGTTGGAGTAATCGAGACAAAACCTCCGAAAATATCGAGAATAAAAAAATATTTAAACTGAAAGCGGTCGTGAGTGTAATTTGATTAAACTCGTTCGCACGGTCGGCACCACATTCATAATTATGAACAAATGATGAATAATTAAATTCTTTGTTTTGGATGTAGACGGGTCCTATCGATTAAAACAAGTGTGTTTTCCCCAAAGTTACCGTTCGCGTTTCCGCGAAGCGAGACTGATGACCGGTCGTGCAGTGAAAGGTGATTTTCAACAAAATGAACTTTCGCACATCTCACATGGGGACTCGACTGCTACCTCCCCTCTTGTGTCCAACCCTTGGCCTAACCCAAGGTTTCCAAACCTTTTTCTTGCTTCGACCGACCTCCTTCAATTTCTTCTCTAAAATACAGCATTCAAAATTATCATAATTCAAATAACTGACTTAAAGATAACGATTAGACTAATATGAAAGACTAGTTCCAAATACAATGATACTTTAAACATATGTCTGGAGTTTTCATCCTCGGTCGTAGCACGTAAAAAATAATCTCTTCAGGATGATAATTGTATGTATGTATTTGGCGTTATTGGGTCGGTAGCCCGACTTTGCCGGCCAGCTACCGGTGTCCCCCGTGCCTGGGCCTAGTTAAATTTCCATGCTTGGAGGGTAAGAGCGACATGAGGCAAACATGACGTATTGTCTTCAATAATTAGCAAAACAGGATTATAATTAAATAATAAAAAATACATAAATGCGATACGCAACTCTTCTTGTCGAATGTTCTTCCGGACTATTCCCGCCACACACCTCAGAAAACTGAGTTGGAGACCTAATCCGAACGCTCCCAGAAGAGTTGAATTGAGGAGGACTATACGCGTAGGTTTTCTTTGCGGAGGGTGCGGGGAGAGGAGGGCTCTGCCTACGTCACAGTTTAAAAAGGGATACCAACAATGGGTATGAACTTTTCACGACAAAGCCTATCACGAGGAATACGATTATTTTGAAGGTATGAGGTGGATGTTGTTATTATTGTTAAATGGTACGTGCCCTACGGAGTATGATCTAAGTATCTCAGGGGGCCGTGCTATTCAGAGATGGGTTAGGACTCGCTCACGTCTCAAGAAAACTTGCGCGAGTAATAGTTATTTCAGTGAATTAAAGAAACACATAATATATAGAGGTTTATTCTTGCAACTATATACTTTATTCCTTTTCATTGTAGGAAATAAAAGATAATCATTTTAAAAATCAAAATGTAGGAAGAAGAAAGCTGAGAAATGAGGTATAATTTGATATTTTAAACACTAAATCATACTCGCAAGCGAAGGAAAATAAGACAAAAAAAGTACATAAAACTCAGGAATTGTTGCGAATACGTGAATAATTTTTACCATAGATACATATTTATTTTTCAATTTGTGTTTCAGGGATAACGCAAATTGGCTTCTCTCATTCGATTTTCTATTATGGTGACAGAAAATAACAGTTCTGTGGTAATATTTGAATCTCATTGAATTAAATGAACTGTCCATTACTTTAATTACCTTAACTTAATTATATTAGCGACGAAGATACGTACTCTTTGCGAAGTAGTTAAGTAATTAAGACAACCCCTTGATTGCCTCCAGTAGACAGAAGGACAGTATAAATGATGAATTTTACGTTGCCAATTGCTAACTTTTCTCAAGTTCACCTTCTTTCTATCTTTACTGCACTTAATGATGAATGTGCAGTTAAGCGTAAGTAAATTTACAAGTCACTTTATGACGAATAGTGCATTTTTGAATTTTACTTCTAGAAGTAATAGATCTCAGTCGAATCCTACATTACGCATTTGTTCATGCATCGTGTTTTGTTTCTGAAAATGAAATATTATTGACTTTTCATATTAGTGTCACGTAAGAGAACGAAAGCACGTTATAAAATATCCATTAAAACATTTCCAATTAGTGTATTTAATAAAATGTTTACTATTGTTTTGTTCACCTGAATAATTTACCTTAAATTCTTAGTTGAAACATATCTTTCAACGATAGTTATGTATCATCATTAACGAATTCCAAATTAACTGAATATGAGAGAAAATATCTAGAATATAAGCAAAATACATTGTGATAAATGAAGTGAACATGAGGACGAGAAGAACCGGAATAATATCTTGAATTGAAAGATGTTCATTTAGACCATCGTGGTCACTGATCTAAGGAGAGGTTTACAAGAAGAGATATCAGCTTAACCAATCTTTGGAGACCTGTTATAATGTAAAAACTGAAATATGTGATCAAAATTAACATGGAGATAAACTTCAACTCTTAAATTTAAAATGGAATGTTCACATATTTTAACGTAATTATGAGCTAAAATTCAATTCTATTTAAACATTTATTTGCAACTTTTTGCCACTGGGGTTCTTTGCACGTGCTTAGTCTGCTTGACCATTAACCCTTTCCTTGGAACGCGGGCTACAGATGTAGTTGTAAGAGAGCAAGCAAACTCCAAGCTCTACTCGGAAACGGAGTGCGTGGGCTACCCTCCCCCCCCCTCGCCTGAGTGAACCGCGTCAGTTCCGACGCCTCGTGGCCCCGCCCTCTCTGCCTGCGTTTCAGGTCCGCCCCCGCCCCCTCCCCCGCCCCCTCCCCCGCCTCCCTCGGGGCCCCGTCTCGGTATTTAAAGCAGCCGGGAAGTGTACTCCATCGTCACAATACCGCCATAGAAACCGGCCGCCATTCAGCGAGCGCATCCATCAATACGAAGGCGGGCTGGGAGGGGTTGGGAGGGTCGGAGGGTCGAATGGAGGGCGGCTACCGCGTCCGCAGGCTGCCCCGCCTCCATCGCCTGCCGCTGCCGATCCTCTGTATACACCCGTTTCCCCTCCTGATTTCTCTGCTCGTGTCCTCTCCGCGTCCGCCGCCGGTGCGCTGCTCCTGTTGGGTCGACATGACGCGTATTCTCTCCGATGTTCACGCGTGCCTCGCGCACTGTACCCTCTGTTTCAACTGTTCTTGCCATTTCGTCCGCTAACGCCAACTGTGTTCATCGACACATGCATGCTCTACTTCATCGCTTTCATTTGCTTGTACTCTTTACGTTTGCGTCCAATTCCTTTTTTCTTTCTTCTGCTTCTCTTAATTCTCTAATTGACGTAAATTGCGGTAATGTTTCTCTCTGTTCCATTATCTAACGCTTCTATCGAGTTCATCACGACCTTGCCATTAGTCTGTCTAAAGTTCACACACGTTTTCTTAAAAGATTTCCCTTTTTCCGTTACCACATACTCATACAAATTTTGATGGACGTAGAAACAGTTTGATATACTGACATTCTGTACAAGTTACAATAACTGGGAACCCCACAATATCTGTTTTCCATTATTTCTAGTTTCGTGATCAGAAGAAACATTAATGTGAAAGTAAACATTAAAGTGAACATTGAAATAAGTTCACATTGAAAACAACAGCTAAAAGACACAGCGCATCTTAAACAAAATTGCCTATTTCTTCTCCTTTTCATTATATTTTTATCAGATATTCCTGAACCAGTCACCTCTAAAATAGGATTATTTGCTCATGACACGGCATCATTTCGTATCACGACCAAATTTTATACACACACGACGCGCAAGGGGGGGGGGGGCAAGGTGGCCTTGGTTCCCTAAAAATTTCAAAAGGGGACCCGAAGCCCTAAGTAATATTTCCATAAATACGAGTACGATCAATTCTTGATTTCCTCCTTTTTATTCTGATACTTTGATAAATTGGTTTACAATTGGGTAAGAGGCTCTCCAAATCAACTGATAACCCTGTAAATGGTTCAACATAAAACCATTAGTAATTATTAATTGTATCATTAAAGCTGTTTCATTCTACTTGAATATACTTTATTTATTTATTAGTAAAATATCTCTTTAGTAGATAACTTTTAATGTAAATGAGGGCACAGAAGGTGACAGAAAGGTCCAGAGCTGCAGTTGCCTCCTATTTTTTTAGGCTGCAATTGCCTATGCATTCAATTAAAAAAATCGATTTTTTTAAAAGTGGACTTACAAGTGGAGAATAAAAAATAAATCCGCAAAATTATTAGGAATGATTTCGCACTTCGTAAAAAAAATTTTCTCCTTCTCTACTCACACAAAACACAACAATACATACATGAAAACTATAAAAATTTCATTAATTTGTTGTTTTTTTTACGTTTAAGTAACGAATTGGTCAGTTTCATAGGATCAATTGTCTGTTGGAAAAACATTAGTTGAGAATTTGAACTCATCTAGGTTCTTTAAACCTTCTTGAATCAGCGCTTTGGGAATACTGAAGAAAAAACGAACATAATAGAAAATAGGGTTTTATAAATCCTAGTACAAAGGAATTAACAATTCTTATGAAAACGAGAATATAGATTTAAAAGCCTATCTGTTTCTTCTGGACATTATGTTTTTGTTGTCACTTTCTGTTGTCCGTCGGTTTCTGGTGTTCATTCGGGTTCTAAAATCACTGGAATGTGTATACAAAAATTGACTTTCTAGTATGAATTGTAGATCTATAATTCATCCTAGACTGTACTTATGCACGAAAATATGTGATGGCTGTTAACATGTGAAGTTGCTATTAAACATAATCAAGAACAGGGTCAGTTTTTGATGGTGCTTTATTTTAGTAATCTTTATAACAACTATGTCGCTGTCTGATCTCCAAACATTTTAAGCATTAAAACAGCTTAAGTACCCCTTCAATAATTTCAGTATTTCTCAATAATTTACGCTGACGGATTCACAAGCATTTTACGAGGCATTTTTTTAGTACTTTATGAATGAATATTCTTGCTGATATCGTTTCCTCCATTTTCTGCAGTAGGGTGATTCCTATACGTGCAAGAAATATTGTATTTTAGCAACAATAATTTCTCTCCCTCTCTCTCTTTCTCGTTCTCTCCCGCTCTCTTTCTCTCTCTCGGTCTCTCGGTCTCTCTCTCTCTCTATCTTTCTATCATATCTCCTATATCTCCTTCCCTTCATCTATCTTCTATTTCATTCATCATGGCTTGAACAATGACAAAATGTGAGTCAATTTACTTCATATATGAGTATTACAGGAAATTACATTCTCACTAACATTTTTAATTAATGCCCCAAACTAGTTTTATTTCGCAGTAATTCCTATCAGTTCGCAATGTGAACAACACGTGAATATGAATTATCTTTTTAACGATTTAATTTATTTAAAATACTGATGTAATAAATACATAATCTCATCGACGTAAATTTGGTTAAACACGGAAAATGAATTTTGTGTTAAAGTGGATCAAATTGAGAGACAAAACCTTATAAATTATTTCCTATTGGTCTATAACCCAGTTTATACTTTTTATAAACATCCTCGTATTAATAATGCTGCTGAAATCTTTCTAGTTGATGGGGAATGGGTCCCATGGAAATGGAGAATCAGCTTAATACCAAACACTTCGGATACGAGTTGAATAGGATATGGGAGGAAGGATCGCTAGCGGTCTCTATCGCATTGCTGAATGTACTGCGCAGGCTCCCTTTTCTAGAAATGTCATTGAAAATATATTATTATTATTATTATTATTATTATTATTATTATTATTATTATTATTCCGTTATTTCTTTGTATAATTAGTATCTTTGTGAGCACTAAACATATTAATTATATCGTATGTAGTATTTAAGTTACATGAGAACTGGCTTAGCCTGGCGTCTCTGTCGAGAACTTTGACGTTTAGATTTTTTGTGTGCTATTCAAGTTTATATTAAAAGGAATTGTTAAAAATAATAAAGTTTTTTGGATCGCATATTCTCAGAAACAGAAAGTTACAAATAGAAGAAGAAAATAGTAAAGAAAATAATCCATAGAAGTACTTAAAAAAATGTTTCATAACATTATTAGGTTTAACTACCTTCACTATAATGAAAAATTAGAATAAATAATAAAAAAATAGAAAAGACTTTACTTTGAACCAGAAAAGCAGTATAGTAATTTACAGTGTTTCAGCACTGAAGACGCCTTAAGAACTGCCCAAAAACGTTTTATCTAGAATTCTTCAATAATATTCTAGAAGGATTTCGATAGAAATAGAGCCAATCTTGTCGAGAGCAATTTATCATGATCACCTCTAAAACTAGGCCTAGGTGCATTACCTCCCCTCCACATGTTTTTTCAATAATTCATTACGCAATTAGGTTTAATTATTGTCAATCTGGTGAATGAAGTAACGATTCTTGCAAATGCTGGAAGAGGGGCAGTAATTCACAGCGTTCTCAATAGTGAATTGAAACCAAGAAAAACACGCGCCTTTTAGAATTTATCCACAATGTTCTAGAGGAAACCGGTTAATTGAGGCAATTGATGGGATGAATTGGATGAACTATAGATCGCCTCTATATGTCCCGTAAAACATCCACAGTGCATTTTTGTTGCTTAAAAATAAATAAGCACACGTTCCTTGAAGAATATTTTTAGAATCTTCTGGATGGATACAACAAAAATATTTCCCTGTCAAGAGACATAGACCTGATACCTCGTTTGTCTCAATTCGTGAACCGGAAGTGACCTAACCGTGAGTGACGGATGGACGCAGATTATTCGATTACACTATAAGATGAGAGGACATTGAAAACTTTCAATCAAATTTCAAACTCATTTTTTCAAAGATCTAGAGTTAATAACGAATCGAATAAGACATTATCTTTGTAGGTGTTCCTGTTTTCTCATAATCAGTCGCGGTTCGTGGTTTTCTAAATGGGGAAGGCTACAAATGCATTAAATTACATTTCATTGCATTTCTATACATACTATCATCCGATCACGAAGACTACAGTCCTGTAGACTTCGCGCTTCCGATAAAGGCTTATGGAAGTAGCGCTCCCACCGCATATTGGGAAAACTAGTTCATGCGTAATGCTACTCGCTGAGCTGCATAGTAATGCTATCTCGTGAGCACACCCTTCTTGAGATCATAGGCCCCATCCTTGAAGGCTGCCTAGCTGCAGCCTTCGTCCGCCGGTAAGTCTGTGCAGTGGTTGCATGATGTCACGACTCCACGTTTTACACAGGCCTTATGGCGAAATGAAGTGGGAGGAACCTAAAGCTTTTCTCTTCCCTGTCAACGGCTTCAAATGCGTTACGGCCGGCCGTTAACGAATGGACAAAGAAAAACTTTGATATGATTGTTATATAATGTAACTCAGAAATCCATAATTAATAAATAAATTCATTTATAAATATATATTTAAATTTCTTTTAGGGGACGATTTCTGCAGGAAAGGTTCCGTCTTACAGCCTTTAACGACGACCCGCGCGTGCTCATAATGTAAATCCTTTAGTGGAATTTATACGTAGACGCCAAACAAGTGGTGAGCTCTCTGTAGCCGTGACCATATGGCCTGACGTTGGGGCGTGTGCTCTTCCGCATAGCGACCACATCACACGCCTCACTTGCGCTCTCTGCCGCACGGCGCTGTAACTCACTTCCGAGCCAGCGCTCCCACGAGGGCGCTCCCGGCCCTCGGCTGGCGGCGGAGGTCCTCCTCGCCGTCACGGCCTCCTGACCTACCCCGCCCTGCGCCCCCAACGCCAGCCCCAGTGACCGCCCGCCCGGGGAAATGCCGAGATTCCTTCTTGACTCTCGCGGGGCAATTTCCCAACTCCGAATCACGGAAGCAACACTTATTTTTATCATGCCAATGAGGGGTTAGCGATGGATTCCACCGCACACTTCCATTAAAACATGGAGTCCGTAGACTCTTAATACTATGACGCTATCTTGTCACTTGATACTATGACCCTATCATCCAATCGGGAGCTTGAACGTCACTATAGTGACGTCACTTTGGATAAGTTGAAGCTCCCGATTGAATGACAGCGTCATAGCTGGCCAAGTGCCAACGGACTTAATGTTTTAATCGAAGTACAGTTTTCTTGCTCGGCGAAGAGATCGTGATTGGATGTTACGAAGCGAGATGAGGATTGTTTCGGCTAGGAGTTACTCGTCCATAATTTACGACTTTTATTATTACAACCTTTTTTAAACACGGGTAATGGTTTCGTCTTTAAACCTTTATTTTAAAAAAATCGAAATAGTCGCCCTGCGTAATCGATTTGTCACTTTCAGTTGGGATTATTCGTCACCACCTTACTTCAGTACCCGACTATGTAGACAACAGTTGTGTATTCGGAACACATTTGTTAAATTTTGAATCAGTTTTACTCAAAAAGGGTGTTGCGATCTCGGTTCCCACAATATGGATCGCAAGTACATAAAATGTTTAAAAACCTAAGTGTGTTCCTATCACACCCGAAAGTCTGAAAATATTTTGACACAAACGTCCAGAAAATGTAAGTAAAGTATTGCTATAATTAACTCTTAAACGTGTAAATCTTTCTTGAGTTATTTCGCAATTTATTTGGGAATCTTCACCCTTTGGAGAACTCCGAGTATCGATAATAAAGATAAACACATTCAATAGCATTTGAGTACAACTCGGTTACCAATACGCCTAAAGGTATCGCGTTGCGGCTCCAATGTACCACTGATTGGGAGTGCGCTGCTTTGATCCCGACAAGACGCCGAAAATGTACTTGATGTGTTTAACATCGGTGACTCTGAGGAGCCTGCCGAGAGTGAATTCGTATGCCTACTGCTCTGACAAGTGGTTTTCGTTGTTTCCCTGATCACTTCCAGACGAATACCAAAACAATGCCCTATAAAAAGGACCAGTAAACACGTGGGATAGTTTCTTAACATTCCCTTCCATTCGTCATTGCGTTGCATAGAATAAATGATCATACATGAATATGACTGCACCGCAGTGTTGAGAGCAGTTGTTTAAAATTATGTGTAAGTAACCTGACGTTCGAGTGCATTCCATGTATTGCATTTTTCACTACAGTGCTATGACTGAATAATCGTCTCCAAAAACGTCAATGCCTGTGTTTTAAAAGCCAATAAAAGGAAGCGAAACAACTATTCGTTTAAACGTGTTCAGTTCATTTCTTTGAAAGAATCAGGAACTATCAATTTGTAGACTATAGAGTCACTGTCAAATACAGAAAGAACGCTTTTTTCTTCACATGTAAATAAGCGTCAATTTGTGTTAAATTAATGATAGGTTATGGCTGCACCAATTTTAGACCTACGTGTAATGCATGTAAGATGTGACGCCCAACACTTCATGTACTTTTTGGGTGCATGAATTTGTATCGTCGTATCAAAAATAATTTTGGTAATAACATTATAGAAATAATGGGCTGTAAATGTAATATAATCTCTTCGAAGGCTATGATGGTGATATCTAATTTTTAATCAAACGTCCGTTTCTCCTATGCTTCCTACACATTCCGAGAGTAGAATGATATTATGTCACGTGTGGATAAATTATAGATCTCCAAGAGCCGGCGTTGGCAGCTGGGCAAATGACAACTTAATGGTATCGTACCACATTCTTCAACGGAAGGATATATTTCGGTTTGTTTATACCCATTTCATTCCCTTGTTGGAGAAAGAACATTTTTTGCGTTCTATAGAATTTGTTTCCGTATTATGTGGCATCTCCAGCGTTCCGTGTACGTGCCAAATATAAAAAGTTGTACTGTAACCAATAGTAGTCGGTTAGCCGTTCTACTTCCATATGTATCCTGAAAACGCATATATTTTCTGTTTTCAAATTTATGATCCTACTTTAGAGAATTTTCACTTTGAAGTGACTATAATTTCTCCCATTTTATTTTAAATACAGCATGTATTCATCTCCCTTGTCTATTTAATTACAGAAGTTATCAAAAAAAGTGGTTCTAGTAAATGAAAAAATAAATAAGAATTCATTAATATAATTACGATGAAAAAAAGTGACTCTTTTAAACTTACAAAACCTTCTCAAAACAGCTAAAAATCATTTCAGTACACTTTTCTCAGAAGTGTTTTATAATACATTCTAGCTCTGTAAATCCACGCAACTAATTACTGTCTACACTAAGCGTGTTGTTGTAATAACATGTAACCGCTACACGGGAGGCTGACCAGTCCTCACTTTTATTTCACGAAAATAGCGGTCTGCGAGACCGCTTGAAGAGATTTAGGGAGAAGTTTGAGCGTGGACGCTTGCTGAGGCAACACATTTGACTTGCATATACGACAAATTGTACGCAGCTCAAGGGCCACCCTTGCTTTTATAATGTTAAACCGTGCTGCCGAAGCTGATAATTGGTATTATCACTAATGAAACACACTAAACAAGTTCTCGGAAACATAAGTACTGTGTACGGTGAATTTCTGCATCTTTAAGAGACCAACATTTTACGTTGTATCTCCACCACGTGAGATATTATTTCAAAAAATTATGTTACATGGTGTGACCTTCCCGTAAATTATTGAGGTTTATGATTTTCTTATGCAATAGGTTTGCACATTTCATAAGCTAAGGAATCATCATTATCAGATCCATTGCAAGTCTTATATACATTACTCTATCAAAAATATTTCGATTAAAAGGAAATAAAACGTCAGAATTCTTATTTATAATACTCTAACACTTCAACAGCATATCAATTGAATTTCTCTTGCTTGACTTGGTCATTTCAAGGGCAAAGTGTAAATAAATGAAGGGCAAAGTGTAAATAAATGTATTTACTATGAACGTAAGCAGAGATCTGTTATCTTACAAGCGAAATGTGAAATTATCATGTACGTACTTTAATACTCAGTTTTTTCTGTTGTAGATATTTAATTTATATACACAGCAACATCTTGCTTCTAGGAATGTCAACATTTAAATTCTGGATAAGTTTCATAACACAAAAGGGACGAGTCTGTTTTATTCAGTCATTAAATTTAACTGGTTCTCCCCTATTTTTATATAACATTTACCTGGAAGTTGCTTTCTTCAGTTAGGAACAGTGAAATTCTATTACTTATATGTCACATTGTGTTCGAACTTTAACGACACTGGAATAGGTCACTGTACCTTATAAGGTTACATTCACAATCATTCAGTTATTTTTTTCAATTACCTGTTTCTTTCCACTGCATTTATTAACGACTGAAATTTTCATTTCGATTCATTTAGCAATATTTTCATTACCAAACAAATATTTTTTCGGTTTTATTGTTTGTTTGAAACCATTTATCATAATGTCCCTCAGCTTCTACACCACTTTGTTCTCATACAAAAGAAGAGAATGCAGTCTAGTATCCATTGTTCGCTTTTCTTAGCTCCTTACTGTAAGAATAATAATATTTAACGAAAGAGCGATTAGGCCCAACTATCAGACACGAATGTAATAAACTGAATTCATTCGTGGTTGGCCTTTTAGCCGGAGCGAAACTATTTCACAAATCTCTCACAAACCTACTTATTTCGACGCAGACAAAAACATTATTTAATACTAGTGAGCAATCTCCTTTTACTCGCCTAACTTTATCTCCCAGCCAACTCTAAACGACAGCCTTCGCACAGGCATTTGCGCAATAATTCCCCAGTTCCCTTCCCCTTCCTAACACCACAGCTGGCCTTATGTCTCTATTTGCACTCCTCTCGCCACCATCTCACCATCACTAACATCCTTCTCAACACCCACTCTGCCCGTGCAGCCGCCGCCGACGGGGTCTCGGACAAATGAAGGCGATGTCGCGCCGTTTCGAGCCCGCCGCCACAGCGGCGTCCCGCCCGCCCGCCCGTCTTGCTGCACCCGTCGGGAACAAACTTAGCACGAGGCGACGAAAACTTGCGCTTTTGAAATATTGCGCGGAAAACTTCGAGGCACGTCGTCTCGGTGACAGTTCGCGCGGCGCGGAGCGCCCGACTGTTTGCTCAGGGGGCGAAGATCATCGCCGCGACCGGCGGCGCCCGCACTCCGCCCGCCCGCCCGCGAGGACGGGCACAGTGGGCCGAAATCACAACCAGAGGGTACGCAGGATATTCTTCTAGAGCAGGGGTTTCCAACGTTTTTCTTTCGTCGACCCCTTTTCAGGGGATGGCTGTACACACCGTAGAACCAGAATCATCGATTTTCGTTTCTTGTGTTATTTTAAAACTTTAATATCCACTTAATATATTGCAATATTCATTTTTAAGATATTATGATTTATTGATTGATTGATTGATTTTTTCGTGATTCCTGGCGCGTCAACCGCTTTGGTCATTAGTCCTGTAAGTGTAGTGTATATTTTTTCCTCGGGAGATGGCGGTTATCTTCCCCCGCTGCATGGCGCGATCTGGCGCCGACCTACCATCGACTGGTGGGGTTTTCCCCTAACCAAGACTCTCCCACCAGCTGGGCACCGCCCCAGCCGGGACGAGCTCTAAGCTCCCGACCGGTCTCCCGGAATATGAGGTAGTGTAATACATGTTAGTGTAAGAGTGAGTGTAAGGGGAGAGGATAGGACAAGGAAGAGGAAGGAAAGATCGTGCGCGGTCCGTGGCCCGTTTGTTAGGGTACTGCTCCGGCATTCGCCTGGTGTTGGTCGGAGAAACCACGGAAAAGTACCGATCAGAGCAGCCGGCCGCTAGAATTCTCCTCCAGACAGCGACTGAATTCGACCTAGCTGACAAGCTAGTACCGGAAATTCTGCCACTGTCAGGATTCGAACCTATGACCTCTCGGTCAGAGGTGCTGTAGTAACATCAGTTGATGCACTGAGCTACCGCTCCCGGTGAGATATTATTTCTAAGTGTTTTTTTAAGAACTAGCCGTTACGTTTCTCCAGTGCTTATTGCGCAGAATATTTTGTTGTGAGATAGAGCATCGTTGAAAATACCTGGTTACAATTTCTTTACTTATCTACTAAGAATGAATAATGGATACAACAACGTTTAACCCCCAAGACACGTTGGTCATCATTGACCCCCTTCAAAAATTCATCGACCCTCAGGCGACGATACCGACTCAATTGGAATTACTGTTCTAGAGCTATACGCAATCACACCAACGGGGTTTTAGACAGCTCCTAGTAAAAGCGAATAGCTGTAGGGCACGCACAGCGTGCTTAAAGTTATATTAGCTTTAGTGATAAATGTGAGACGACACACAAATGTTTCGATAAAACTGTGATTACAGCCAAGAGAGTGCACAGAATATTCTCCTAGAGGCACACGCAATCATACCAACAGAAACAACAATGTTTAGACAGCCCCTAGCAAAAACGGTTACTTTTAGGACTTGCAAATCGTGCTAAATATTAAGTTTTAGTACTAATGCTAAAACGATTTTCAAATGTTCACATGAAACTGTGAATCAACAAATAAAACAAAATAGTTCCGCCTGATCGCATCAGCATCTACGGATATTAATGTATCATGAAGTGATTTGTATACTTGAATTAAAATAAAAAGAAAGTCAGTAAGGTTGTCTAAAATGTGTCTGACACAGGTGGTCAAAGTGACTTTATTTTGCTCATATTATTGCGCCACTCGGCCTATCGGCCTTCTACTCGCAAACTAAAAAGTCACTTTTACCATTAATATCATAAATAACTATTCAAATGTGTAATACCTTTTATATAAAACATATTCCTCAAAGTTTATGAACGTTATAGAAATCTGTGTATTGGTACTTAGAGCTACGACATTTGACATACAACATTCTGTGGAATTGTGGTAGACACACTCGATATTATTGTAATAAATACAATACAAAGGCACGTGCAGAATGTTTCATTTGTTCCTTTTGCATGCAGAATATTTTATTTGACCGCGCAAGTAGCGGGGCTTAAAACGTAGTGGCCAGCATACAGGCTACCCGTGTTTTCGTATCGCCTTTGAAATTTAAGTGTAATTTGTAAAGGACGAAGTGTTCATTATTCTGACATATTTCTCATCACAATTATTACTGTCCATTCACAGCCTCTGATACAGAGGTCAACATCAAGTTCTGAGGACTACGGAGAAACAATAAAAATACCAACGCAAGCATGGAAGCTATTAAAAATTGTTTTAAAAGATAGATAGATAAATAGATTTATTAAAGTTCGCTTTGAGCTAATGCTCGGTGGCAAACATTATTACAACTAGATATACGACAAATAACATAATATTTGTAACAGTAACAAAAAGAAAACAGAGTATTTTTCTTTTTAAAATGTAATTTCGGTTTCTTTTAATCTTTTTCCCATAATCAATCACACAATTGTTCGAAATGACACGAAAAGAGTTAATCGCACAATTTCTGAGATGTTGCAACTTAAGTAATAGAATAATGTTTTCAAACACGCAAGAAGTCTATCAATGAAAATAAATCAATGTAGAATGAATTGAACTATTTATTATACCGGTATCTCCAAGAGAACATCTGTTTACAAATATTTGAAATGAACAAACAATTGCAAACTTTATTTTACTAAACCACAAAATATGTAAGAGACCTGTGTACTATTTTTTTCTTCTCATGGCATCTGATTTCAAATTCCCAACACGCCATGTGGAATTCGCTGGTGTTCTTGGGACTCTCTTGCTTTCTTTGTCACTCATTCCACCATCACTTCATCATTATTCATAGTACCGTTATCATCCACTTACTACTCTAGATAAGATGTTATGTTTCTCGCTTTCTCTGTTCTCATTTCCCCATTTCATAATCTTTCTTTGTATCGTTATCAACTACACACTTACCAAGAAGGAGAGTTATTTTTGCATCGTGAACTTTGTAAATTTCTTCTTTTCCTAATTTCCTTTGAAGCAGTCAACGGATTTTTATTAATGAAAAACAAAACCATCTGCGCATTTTGAAAGTTGGTGTGATAAATGCTGTATATTTTTGCTTAAAATTCAATATTATGTCTTTATCATATACAATATAATTAAGATTCCTACAGTATATAAAAAATGGTTTACTATACCCAATGTAATTAAATGTTCTTCCTAAGTCCTTATAAAACCATTAATCATATAGACTTACAGATAGAAAATATGGCAAAATGTTAAAAAGGCGATCGTGTAAGATAAAATATACATTACACTGACTAAAATACTGGTATATGCTTGCTGTTAATTAAACACACTCTACCGAAATCGTGTATAACTTGCAATCGTGTATAATATCAACTAACTTGCACATAATATTTTCTCTTAGCCACTTGTAAGGTAAATAACGTCTCGTCTTTATTCACTACAGAAAAGTAGCAACCTCAGCTTCTCCCGTCGTCTCAGATGTTCAACTTTTTCAGTCGTGAATAGTCTTCCTTTACTCTCTTGCACCGTAAATTAGTATTAGAACACTCAAATGTATTGTTTCATAATTGAACGGTAATCTTATTACTTGTTACATTTCGCCGCGTTCGGCCCACTTCGGACCAGAACGCTGCGCTCGCCTCGCCTGCGGCGCCTGAGAACCGCCGTCTGGAGCGGGCGAAGACGGCGCCTCGTCCGCGTGTAAAACGAGAGCGAAGATTTCGTTTAATTAGTGCGAATTAGGGAAACAAAGGGGCTCGCGAGGTGCTCGCGAACTTCCGTCGAGAAATAAACTGAGGGACACAAATTGAATCGCCCACCCGCGCTCTTCCCCGTCGTCACGAGAAGAAGGCATCTTTCTCTTTGTGCGATTTGTTAGCAAGATGGCGTCGAGGCTAATGGGATTTCCCGATCGTATCGCACGACCGTCGTGACACTGATGAGCGAATTTCTGCGGTGTGGCGATTGGGAAGTCCGCTGAATTGGAGGGTAATTTCGGAGTGGTTATTAGTTCGATTGGTTATGGCGTTTTCTTTCCTTATCGCCAGGGAATTGATTGGGAAGAAGTAATTTTGGTCGGCATTTTTAGAAGTCTTTTAAGGGTTAGCAAGAAAACTCTAGGTGAGCGCCCAATTTCATTTGGATTCTTTGATTCAAATGATTTAGCGTTCAATGTAATTTTTATTTCTTATTAATTTCTTTACAGTCTTCAATAATATGTATTGTGGGTTAGTAGGAATTTGAGAATGTGTGACGCTATGATCCTGGATGTGGGCTCTCGAGCATTTGCTCTGAATTATCCGTTCCTAGCAAACACACTTCGTCAGGCATACCAACTCTCTAAATTCTTTAGTGCCATGTGCAAAGTTTTCTGAATGCGTGTTAATCTATGTGTATAGATGAAGGTAAATTTGCATGACTTATAACTATAACTGGGTTATAGTTGTAAGTCATGCAAATCTCTGTACAATCAGTGGATTGAATAGATAGAAAATAGTTGTTAAAAAAAGTAGAATTAGAAGGATGAATCGGCCGCAGTGCTTTGTCTGTTGTTCAGAGTGCTGCAACAGTCTCACTGTCGAACTGATACGAGGAACCCACGCAAGAGAGTGATCAGGGCTTGAATATTATTCCTTCAGTGATGCTATTCGTGAACGAGATCTGAACCTAAAGTGTCTCGCACAACAAAGTTAAGTAATGCACTTGCAACAACAGCATAACGCAACTACAATCATTTTAAAGACATAGCTTTATTTCTAATACATTAACGCATGCACAAATATTAACGATGCTGTAAACGATGTAAACAGTCAGTTTTATATTTTATGCAAAATATTAGGAACGGTGTCAAAGCTTAGCATTTATGCTGTCAGTGAGCTCCTTTTTATGAACTCTTATGTAAACCTGATTCAACATTCTAGTTCAAGTTCACTCATGTGTGACGTCACACACGCTGGAAGTAGTTATTTTTGTTAATCGAGAATTTCACCCAGTTTGAGGAGAAAAGAGAGGGTCGTAAATAATTGAAAGCCCTGGCGCACTCGAACAAGAGCGTAAAACAGCTCTCCGGAGGTGCTGACGCAGCTCTTGTGTCATCAGGCGTTGCGCAGGGGCCCCCTGGGGCACGTAGCCGCGCGATGAGGCGCACAGCGGTGCGCTGCCTCACCGCCCGCCCGCCATTTCACCTGCTCGTGCTCAAAGGCTGCCATCTCCTGCTCGCTTGCCCTGCTGCTCTCCGCCTTGTGTTCGTCGCAGCCGTCCTTCGAATTTCACTCGTAACTTTTTTTTACTCGTAATTTATCTAATCATTAATTAAATCTTGATTATTATAATATTTTTAATACAAATTTCACGCATAAGTTATTGTTTTTCAATAATCGTGACTTATAAATTCTGAAGAGATGACAGTTCGCGGATTTTGTGGTCAGTCAAAAATGGAGTTTACAATATTTATCGAGATTTCATAATGAGATTATTATAGTATATCTTGCAAAGGTTCTCACTAAAAGTGTCAGTCTTATTGAGGTTTGGTGGCTACTGTGTACATAACTGATTTATTTATCGTCTGGCAGGAATTTGTAGAGGAAAACACACAATAACCGTCGTTTTGAAGTAGGTAATCTCAACACGGTCTCTAGTAAGACGTTTGTGATATGTAGGGGCGGATTTTAATGTCCTAAAACATCGGCAAAAATGATCAATAAAATCTTTTAAAAATGTCCTGAAAGCGAAGAAACATGACGTAAAAAGTTGATCAAAACATCTTTGAGATTCACAACTCCAGCTGTTGGATATGTTACTGATGTAATCGAGGCTTTTTCCTTTCGTTCAAGTGAACTCAGCTTGCAGACATGTGGTTTGAACTGTTCTTTACCAGAAAATCTCTGACTTACGTTTTCGCGAAATCATTCGAACCGACAATGGCGCTGATAGGCGTCACAGGAATCTTTGATTATATACTTACAGCGACTGACATTGTAATTTCTGAGCGATGAAATCAAATAGGCTACTCAGGAATTCTGTGGAGAATTTGTTGCATATCGTAAATGGTATTTGAAGCAAGTACCATTAAAATGATATTTAAATCAATGAAACCAGAGAAAAATGCTTTAAGAATAACGAAAAAAGGTAAGAAATGGCTTCTTAGTCGAAATAGACAAAAAATGCAAAAATAAGTAATATAAAAATTGGTAATTTCCCTTTGTCATAACATAAAATTAATGTGTGTACTGAAAGGCATCGTTCTAAAGTGAGAAATGGCATTTCATTAAAATCTTCTCCATAGTGATACGTAATAATGACGAAGTTGACAGCAATATAAATTGTAGAATAAAAGTTAGAAGAAACGTAAAAATCCAGACGAAATCTATTTTGAACCGCTTTGGTTCAGTTCAAATTCCACTTGGATCAGACGGGGTACGAATCTTGACTCCAGGCGCGGAAGGCGACCAGTTTGACTGCTAGGCTAAGGGTCGCTCACTCGCAGCAAAATTTGTCCCCTCTGAACCAAAAAATGTTTGAAAAATTGATAGAAGAATCATTCGACATATAGCGAAACTCTACAAACGGCCACCTCTATTTAGCGCTCACATCTATTCACAGCCATTTTTTTCCTGGGACCGACGACAAGTCAAGGGTGTTTGACACTAGCTGAGAGGAGGAAAGTGACCCTAGTAAATCAGAAAAGAGTTTCAGGAAGAAAACTTGCTGATATTTTTAAGTGTGGAATGGCAAAAATTAATAAAAATATAAAAAGGCACACTTGTATTAAGTTTTAAAACGTATGTAGCCAAAAAGGAGTAAAATAGCTGTACAAAACACACTTGTAGAACATGTTTTGTAAAAACGTTAGAAAAATTTATGCGTGAACAAATTTTTCTAAATTTTATAATTCAAGTGCAGTTTATTGTTGAAGTTGTAATTTGCAGTACCTTCCGTAATTAAAATCATTTTACGAGAAAATATTTTATTTCATAACATTTAACACAATTAGATGCAATAACCTCATAACCTTTATTAACCGACAACCTGTATTAACTATTCTAATGGTATAAGCTTTGTCAATTGTAAACATTTACATTCTGGTTATCGGGTGTGACCACCCCTGTTTATCAAAAAACAAAAATATTGCTTTACGAAGTCGATAATTTTCTAAACGTTGCCTGATGGCTTAATATTCTGTGACTAGTGCGAAGCATTGTTGTGGGCGCGCCGCTGACCAAAACAATAGAGTTTGAGCGAAGTCAATAAATAAATGAAAAACTTTAAAGATACCATTTTCTCAGTATTCTTACCTTGTGGAAAATCCCCTACCATTTTACATGCCCCACATTATTACAAGTGTGTGCAAAGAAATGTATTTGAATGTTTATAAAATATGAATTTCACTAACCAGATTCCGACATTGAAATTAAAATTATATTTTCCTATGTTTAAAAAACTGGTAAACTAAAGAAGCTATAATAACAAAATGTATCACTTAATATAAAACGGTAGTAAGTAGTAATTTCATTTGGAAAATGTGTGTAGTTAAATATAACAAAAGTCGTTGCTTCCTTACGTGCATAAAGTAAACATAACTATGATTAATTTGTAAAAGCAATATAAAAGGAATATTATTATCAAAATGACACGATAAAACAAAAAGATAATTTATGCACTTGTTTTCGTCATTAAAAATATGCAATAAGGCAAACTTGTGAAAAGAGGAACATCTAGAGAATAATGTGTAGTTGTTAAAAAACAGGAAATTTTAGACGAAAATACGATAATAAGCTCTTAAAATTGCAACAAGGGTGAAATAATTTAGACAAAGACTCTGTGCGGGGCAGTGAACGACTGTGTGTACAATTATTTGAAGTAATTTTAATGACGATCGCATACATTGTTGTTCATGGCCCTACTACAAAAAGAATATGCGAATACTTTGCTTCTTTATCGTGCCCACTTCCTTGCAAACCCTGCGACTGCTGAATAAGTTCAACGGGTTCTCCCAGCCACCCGGAATGCTGAATAAGTTAACCAGATTTTTCTTGCTTCATCCGAAAACGTCACGGATGTCTTCTGGAGAAAATAACAGCGATATTTTTCATTGCATTCAATCTCATGCTGCTAACAACTACTGAAAGGTTATCGTTTGGTTGTATTGGGCTTAATGCTCGATAATAGGTACAGGCAGTGGGTTAGCATGTTTTAATATCCCGTAGATATGTTGTCAATCGGCAGATGACTGAGAAAAGATAACATCTTTTTCCCAGTCAATTTGAAAGATCGTAGAAGACATTGTAGGCTGTCGAGCGATTTTCAACTTTATGCTCAACTAGATCAGAGAGCCTGAGTGTCACGTTTATGAAAGGTAAAACTAAAGTTGTTGCCACTATATTTCTGTGAACAAAGTGAGACCTATAACAAAATATTGTAAGCTGAGCTTGTAAATAGATGCAATTTTTGTTACATCTATCTTTTCTTTGGATTGTACACATTGACTTAATGGCGAAGATACTCCCGGACGCCGGAACCAAGAAGAACTGCAAACTATATAAATAATTTATCCTCCCCAATATTTTCACGAAGGGAAAATAAAAATGTATGCAGTTATTTTAGATTCTGAGTATGTTTAGTTACATCTAAATACCTCGTCGACCTTCCCTGAGACGCCCTCGTAACCGTAGAGCATGATTTGCACGACTCACGAAAATAAAAATTTTCTGGAGTGTCCCACTCTGTCTCCCTCGTTTCCCTTCGTTGCTACTTAGGTGTAATGAAAGAGAGAGAGAGAGATAGAGAGAGAGAGAGAGAGAGAGAGAGAGAGAGAGAGAGAGAAAGAGAGAGGGGGCAGAGAGGTGGTAAATAAGCACTTAGAAATCATTTACAACACCGCACTGTTAATTTGCGCCAAAACAAATAGTGACTGCTCGCGTCGATTTCTATGTATTTTTAGCGAGGGATTGATATAAGTCGTAGAGTTACTCTAAAACTAATATAGTGCAAAATTAATAAGAGTAGCAAGATAATAAAGATCAGGGTCGAATTGTTGCCACCATTAGAAGCAAACATCCTTTCGATCTCTCCAGTTTTGGTTGTTTCATTAAATTGACGCTTTCAATATTGTCTTAAGGACTAACTTATATATGTCGACTCCAAATATGCAATTAATAATTAATCGGTTACACATATTTAGATTTTTGAAAGAACCTTGTCCCTTCCCAAATCTCCCTCAGTACAACATGTATCTGTCATGTGCTAGTAATGTTAGTATCAACAGTCGACTAGAAGGGGTCTAACGGGACGAGTCTGATAAAAGCCATTTCTGTATTGTTTGAAATTAGGAATAATTTTTGAGGATTCTCTTGGGCTAAATATTTCATTGTCGTTCATTCCATTCTCAACCATTCTGTACGCAGGGATCATTTAAGAAACAATCCCTTCGGGCTTTGATATAGACTATCTAATTGCAGGGACGTCCCTGTCGATTGATCGTTCCAATGACGGTGTAGCTGACACAGACTACGAAAGTAAAAGTGATTGATGCTGCGACACGGAGGTTGAGCTCCAATCGCTAGCTGAGTCACATCCCTGCAGGAGACCCTGATGCCATATCCGCAGAGAGCTAAGCAGGGAACAGCTTGTCAACCGTTTTTAAAGTAAGGCTCCTGAGCAATTTTTAGAAAGTTGCCAAGATATAGGCATGAGCGGAAGTGTCTAACTTGTGTGCTACCGGACAGGTAACTGCTGTATACTTTATTTGCCTTGTGCTGTACAAGTCGCCTAAACCTCTCACTTGCCGTCTCGCTTCATTCTTCTCACCTTTATCGACCTTTTTCAAACGTTGAGCTGAAGTTGTAGCACAGTCGTAATTTCTCAATTCCATTATCCCTTTAGTTCGATTGTGGGAAGTATGTCCTACTATTCTCCCCTCTTTAATTATTCACACACTTTATTTCGTATTCGTTGCCAGCAAATAGCGACTCGATTTTTATTTCACATTTCGACCTTTCAATTGCAAACATGTACTTCAACTCTTTATAATGAATGTTTGGTTACTTTCTTTTTTGCGTTTATATACGCGAGTCGTTGTAACAATTATTTATGATCTTTACTACTAACGCCTTATACATTTCAATCCTACATTTACTGACTCTTCAATTCTACTATTTTCCTTGGTTCATATGCTGTTAATATCCGATTGCCTATTACTCTCTCCTTGTGTCATACGACATCCACTCTTGGTCTCTTTAATTCTTTCATTCGTTATTTTGTTTCTTTAATAGGTCAAATTCTCATTCATCGACCCTTTTCCTCGGGAATTCTCTACCACGGGGTTGCTCAATCTGTCCTGCGAGAAGAACTAAAGGATTCGGGTGTATATTCCAAAGACTCCGCTCCCACTCCAGGAAAATGAAGAAAAAATGCTATTGTTCATACCTCAATTTATTCATAGTTTCCATTGACAGGTCATCGGCTGCTACGGCATCATCCAATTGGGTGCTTAAACGTCACCATAGTGGTGTCACTGTCGTGATATTCAAGCTGCCGATTGGATGACACCATAACAGCTGATTTACTTCAACACATCCTATGTTTAAATCGAAGTATACAGTAGTTACTGCTTAAATGTTAAAATATAATATCATCGCAAAACTGCATTATGTTTGCATTTGCAATGGATAAATTTTAATTTATTTAGTTTATATTTCCTTTCTATTATCCCCTATTCGTTAGCAATACTTCTGAATAGCATTAACTTGGAAGTTTTAAAACGTAAGATGGGCTTAAGGGACTCAATAGGAATACAATTTGAAAATGGATCCGTGAGTGAATCAGAGTAGGACCCGGTGCTATACGACTTGCCACACATTTCTCACTCTTCGCTATTAGTACTCACGATTTGTTCTTTTTTCGTCTCCTTATCCTGCCAATTTTCAATATGAATAATGCTCTCATAATCAGGCTCTTTTCCACCCATATTTAGGTTTTTAAAGAAATTACAGTAATATTGCAAAAATCTGTTGGCTAGCCGAGAGTCAATTTCATCTTAACTCTTGATGTTAAGGCGGGTTTGAGTTCTGTTAAGTGTTGCCTGAATCTGTAATACTGTAAATACTTCGATAAACATTCGAAATGATCAAATAAATTGAAACGTTTTAGCATTTCTCAAGGGATTTTATTTAATCCTTGCACACATCGTATCGATAATTCCGCAACGCCACCACCTCCATTTATAGGATTGCAGCTTTTGGCTGAATCGCAAAACATAAAGGAGCGACCTACACTCGTAAACCCCTACCTGACAATCGCCCCACCTTCCCCATCCCAGTTGCCCCTCCGTTTGTCGCCGCCCTACAGGAAGCCCCGTGGGCCTCTGCGCTCCTCGGGTGCCGGCGTTTTGAGCTCCCGAGGATCACCGCCGCCACCGCCGCCATCGCCGTCACCGTTGCCGCCGCCGCCGCTGCCCGCGCGCCGCGCCCTACCGCGCCCTCGGGAAACTTAACGGAATTAGCGTTGCCTTGTAACGGCGCCGCCAGTGGAGAGGCGAGAGGCGGCGGTGACGGCGGCGGCGGGGTCGGCAGGGGCAAAGGAAGGGGCGGTGGCGGCGGCGGCAGGGTCAAAGGAAGGGGTGGCGGCGTGGCGACGGCGGCGGTTGTGGTGACGTGGGCTATGAAGGTTGAAGGGGGCCGGGAGTGACTGAGGCGAAGGTGGAGACGTCGGGTTGACTGAGACGACGGTAGAGGGGGAAGCGAAGGGGGTGACTGAGAAGACGGGAAAGGCGGGGGGCGAGCGTGGTGGAGACGGCGAGGTAGGTGGAGAAGTGGGGGTGGCGAGGGCGGCGGGGGTTAGACGGCTTCATCGCTGGCGGGGCACGGAAGTCTACTGCAGACGAGCACCCGCTACCGAAGGAGGGACGAGACGCTGTCTGTGCCGACTGCCGAGACAGGGACAGGGATAGGGAAGAGAGACTTGCGGTTAGATAGAGGTATCTGGGAAGTCACGTGATCTGTCAGATAAATTGGTTGTTTGTTAGGTGTTATGTTGTCAATTTTGTGACGGGCAATGTTATGGAATAACATATTCAGTGTAGAGTACCTTTAGTTAATGTAATTTTCACAGTAACTAATGATTCTTCAGTTTTATTATTTAATTTTCTTGTGTAAAAGCCATTGTTTTCATAGCCTGTACTGAGACGCAATCTACTTGTAAATTTTGAGAATTCATCACAATGTAGTATTTTTGTGTGCATATCCTTGGTCATAGTAACAAAATTTGTACGAAATTCGAGAAATGGAGAGAGAACAATGTGTTAGATCATCTCGAATACAAAAGAGAAAATTGCTTTTTTCTCTTCTTTGATGTAAGTACCCTGCCAAATTACAGCATGTGACGCACGCGATCAATCTGATTGGAAAGCAATTGCGAAATGTTCCTTCTATTTTATTTATTATATTTATTTATTTATTATATTTATTAATATTTTTTGTTATTTCAAATTGATTCAGAAAATTGTTTGGAAACGTCTTTGGTTAATTCCACAACATCTAAACTCCAACGTTAAAATTTAAATCGTGGCTTCATTGCTAGGCATATGACATGTTCGCTTTTAAGTTTATTCGAACTGACATTGACCCTTGAAGTAATTAACGCACGTAGAGTGCACCATGGAACTAATACGGAGTTTCCTCCCCTGAATCACTTTTGTCTATTATTTAATCTCTTCCAGATAATTAAAAACAAATCCAAACGTAGAAAAAAATTAAATTGGATAATATTTTTTCCTATTGAGAAATAAAATGAATGTTAAAGGTAATGTTTCATTATCAAATTAATTTCAAAGTTATCATTTTCACTATTTTTGAATTCATTTGAGTCTATTAAATTTATATTTAAAATAAGTATGACCATAGAAATGTTAATTTTTAATGAAAAATTACAGAAAAAAAGAAAATAAATTTAAATCAAAAAGTCTAGATCATTTTAATTATGAAAGGTCACTATTTATATTTATGGACAAAACACTAAATGCTTTAAAATAAAGCTTTATTTCAATAGTATTTTATAAATCTTCTACGTATATTGTTGCATTGCATATGATAAGACTGAATATAATACATCATAATGAAAGAAAGTGCTTTATTATTATTATTATTATTATTATTATTATTATTATTATTATTATTATTATATTTTTCTCAGTCCAAAGCTGGACCGGAAACGTGCTAAGCGGAGCAGGTTGCACAGAACGCGACCTTTGATTCTCCAGAGGAACCGTGCATCTGAGGTATGTACTCTAAGCCCTTTTTACACACTACACAAGGTTTTAAGTTCTAGTAAACTTTTCAATATAAACTAATCTAGAGAATAATAAATGATAATTCACAATAATTTTAATGATCATGCATGGAAAATTGATCTTCAAAGTACTAAACTCAATTAAGTCATTGAACTACACAATGAAAATGTATAAAGAATTACTAGGTACAAAATAATTACAGAAATCTACATTAATCATCTTCACAAAATATTGGAAGAACCACAATTTAAACAAAGACGAGCGCAGGTGGGTTGCCCCGCTGGAGTTCTACAAGCGATCGGCGGCGTGCGGTTTGCGGTTTTGGTAGCGATCCGCGCGCACTAGGGAGATAATGCCGGCTTATCCGCACCCTTAGCGGCTTCTTTCCCCACCCCTTCCCCCTCCCAACGGAGATCCACACAAGGCGATCGGGGGGAGGCAGAGCCTGCACCTGCGACGAGGCTTCGAGGCTGTTCGCCGGGAAATGGCGCTCCTCTTAGCGAAAGAGGCCGTATCACAGAGGCGCGGAGCCCTTAAAAGGCGTTCGACTCAGAGACACTGAGGCTTCTTTCATTCAGGATTTTTTTACACAGTGTTCGTAACACTTACTTTCTTACCTTGAAGTGCAAATATAACGCACATTAACGCTTAAGAAACATTATCAACAAATAAAAAAACACTGGTTATTTTTGTTAAAATAATCATCGTATCTATAAGAATGGATCGTAATGATCTATACAATTAGTTCATAATAATCTATATACATAGATCATAAAAATTTACACGGTTACATCTTAACAACTTATTAAGATAGATAAAACATTAAAAAAATTCAAAACAATAGTTTCCCTAAGTCAGTTTTACTCTCATTCTAATAAATGTTTTCAATTTCTATTCATTAAAGAAAAATTTCAGTCCAGGAGAAATATTACGGCTACATTTACATGATTAGAACATACTCTACAGTTTATTTCCTATCTGTAAAATTCCTTGATTATTGGAAACGCGAATAAAATATCTAGTCTAATAAGGATGACCAATGATTTGAATATATCTATTTCTCACTTTAGGAATATGTTTGCATACACGAAAGTGTATACGGAAAATATATACAGGTTTATGTATTAAGGCTAATCTTAACGAATCTGAGTAATTACAGAATTAGTTGGTTAAAGTTCACATTATTCGAAACGGGTGACTGAAGGGCGAAGAAGGAATATCTTCGAAACATTTATCGTATTTCAACCGGATGAAGTTGACATTACCGTACATGAGGTGGATATGACATGCGACATTCGTTACCGTGACGAGAAATAGAAGATAATTTGAGATGTATGGGGATCAGCCTCTTGGTGGGAAGTTAATAAGACTAGCGAGAGAGAAGGTGCGTAGTTTCAATTTAAATTGTGTTAGCTATACAAAGTGACTCAGAATAAATTATATAAATTTCTACAGCGTATAGAAGATCGAAAATGACTTTTGGCTAATAGAACAGGGCGAGAGAAATTTCATATAACAGAGTGATACACATGATTTGTACCCGTAACAAGACATCTACATAGCTACATATGTTCATGTAAATTAATTTTAAGACACCTGTATATTTTTATTAACCGATGCCAGCTATATCAATCTAACCAAGCTTCACTCTATTAGTGGACGCTTTGCTATACATTACCCACGAGGCACGGAATTTTGACCTTTGCGATTTACATAAACAACCTTGAGTCTGGTCAAGGAATAACTTCTAAAGGGTTTTTATACTAACATACGTCTTGCGAACAAACAAGACAAGTCCCTTTTGATCACTCTTCTTACTTTCATCAAATGGTCAGCCTATGGCCAATAGCAACATCAGCTCGGTGAAGTCTGAAATGGTCTGTTTATCGTCGTTCATTCAGCTTGATCCAAACCATCTGTGTAATCTGCGATTTAACTGGCGACTTCTAACCCCCCAATTTCGGACTTAAACACTAACATATACAACCTTATTTACAGGAGAATAAATTTCATAATCCCACCTAGAGCGTGGTGAACATTCTCTCTGAACTTTTGAATCGTATGAGACATTTCGCGATCCCAGAAATTTTTTGTTTATACTTTATAGTTCTCTAAATTTTTGAAGGAAATTTTGAAGATAAAAATGTGAGACACAAACAAATTATTCACAATGTATTTACCAAACTTCTTGTACGTTTTCACAGAATTCTACAAAATTCTTTTCCAGTTTCCGTATTTCTAACTCGGTTCTAACAGCTTTGTAATTATTTTAGTATGCGCCACTTAACGGCAAGTCGGTAACCTTGCCTCCTTTAGCAAGAGCGACTTACTTAGGCGTCCCTGAAAGTAAAGTTGCTGGAGAAGTTTGGCGGTTGACAAGGCAATCAGCTGAGCGCTTTCTGCACAGGAGTTCTACTTTTATGCGGCGTCTGTTAACGCCTTCGTGACGTTGGAGACATTATTTAGAGCAAGGGATGGTGGAGGAGAAACTTCAGTAACGGTAGTCGAGATTGGAAGAAAGACGTGTAAATTTTTGAAAGAGAATAATTAGCGGGTTTTGTCTGAGCAAAATCGTCTCTTCTAGATTTATCTCTTATGGCTTTGAACCCTGGAGACACTTGTATTGAGTGCAATGGTAATGGCTACGAGAAAGTGTTTGTAAATCGTATTTATTATAATACGTACTCATAGTTGTAAAGGTTTCATAAAAATAATCTTTAACGTAGGAATATTAAAGATTTCTTTATAATATTCATTTCAGGAAGTATGACAAATCAATATATTTATAACGAATGTAATCTGCTTTTTCTCCAAATCGAAAATACTTTTTGAAAATATTGATAATATTTAAAAGTTATATTTGGTGTCATTAAATATGACGTTTTATCTGTACAGTTCAGAACTTATACAATATTATTTATTGCTATTTCTTTGCCAAATTCTTTTTCCTACCGAATCTTGATTACGTTAATAAATATTCTTTTTTTTCATTCTTGATACTAAGATATTATATCTTACAAGTGTTATTCTCTTTTTTCTGTAATTGTGTTAATTATTGTCAAATTTAAATTTTATGTGAATTTAACAGATTTAATGATCATAACTAAACACAGGGGGGCTGGATCTAAAAATTTGATTCTTGAAGGAAGTCACATTTTATCATAAATTTCCACAAACTTGCATTCATAATTTTAAACAGTAGAAAAGAAAACTACATTCGTGTATTGTAGCTTGAGATATTTTGCGTTAATATAGTTTTTAAATTTGAGAAAATGTTTAAAAGGCATAAATAAAATATATTTAAAGTTCCGTTTCAACAAGTGTTAATCTGAGGACGTGATCTCCGCCTTCTCTACTTTGGACCCGCGTGTGCACACAGTGGATAGCGTCTTACAGGTAACAAGCATTCTTTGCGAGGGTTTGACTTAGTATAGCAATTTATATGATCTGAAGTAAATCTTCTGCGGCAGAGAGACCTCCGCGATTTCCGTGGAAAAAATCACTGCTGACCCTCTCGACCCCACAAGCCGAGCAGTGGCAAGGGATTGGCAGCCCAGTTCAGGGAGCAGCCGAGGCGCCGAAGAGGGCGCCCAGGTGCGAACGCCGGGCCGCGAGGCTCAACGGGGCGCAGTGGGGAAGAGCTGGGAGGAGCGTAGCGAAACAGGGCGGGACGAGACGGGGCGGGACGAGACGGGGCGGGACGAGACGGGGCGGGACGAGACGGGGCGGGACGAGTCGGGGCGGGACGAGACGGGGTGGGACGAGACGGGGCGGGACGAGACGGGTGGACGTGAAAAATGTTTGCCCTTCGATAATTCACCACCCATCTGCCAGGTAGGATCCGTAAAGCAAGTGTGCGACCCTCCTGACTAGTGGATGTGGTAGGATAAATTATAAAATCCAACCATATCATTAAACATTTGTATAAGAGTAATGAAACCCATTTTTAAACTCTCGTCTTCGTAACTTTATTTTTTACATTTTTCCATCAAAATGTATACTGACTTATCTGTCAAAAATGTTCTATCTCTGCTTTTGCGAGCATAGAAATTAAGAAATGAAAACAAATCGACGTAATAATTCAAAATAATGTACTTTGGCGGGGGCAGCTACTTGTTCTGGTGCGCCGGCGCTGGCTGCAGGGGGAGGGAGGGAGGGAGGGAGGGAGGGCGGCGCGGGAGGAAGAAGGCTGTCGGCACGAAGCGTTTCGGTGCTTCATCAACTAATTGCTGGGCGTGCGCTTCAGAAGATCTCTTTACACGTAAAGACGGAATTGGTCTTTACGAAAACTCAGTAAAAACAAAATTACTATTTTGTGCTTTTCTGAACAAGCGACCATTGGAAGCAACTCGTGCGATGGGAACGAAAACTGGGGATCTACACTTGGTGATACTAAAACGTGCGCGGATGTTTGAGAATTGATGTTATTGGTTTGTAGAGACATTAGCCGATACGAACAGTATTATCGATACGGAATCGAAAGTCTGTGTTTACTGTTAGAGCAAGCTGATGTTGCACGGGCAAACGTTTCGAGTACTAAACAAGTGGTTCTTAATTTGCATAAACCAAGAACTGTAGAGAAATGAAAGTGAGCTTTAAAAGTATAATATTACATATCAATAATATATACGCTTCTCTATTTTCGCATGTGAGGCTGGTGACGTGATAACAAAATCACAAGAAATTCTATGTAAGAAATAAACAAAATTCAACCTCTACATCACATCAAATAGGGTATGTACAAATACCAAACACAGGTTCTTACATTCGAAACCTTCGTTTTAGGTGCACGCACAAGAAGAGGTATGGTTTCTGGGATATAATGAAAACAGGACCAGTTGATAATCTAACGCAACAAGTGTGTAAGCGTCTGGACGAAGGAAATTCATGACAATATAAGATATTTTAATTACCGAGAAATGTTGACGGTTTGTTCACGGTGGTGACGTAAATAAAAGAATGGTATAGCAGAATGAAAACGACAAACTTTCTATATTTTGCCTCCACAGTGAGTATTTCTATTTATGGAACTTTTATTTGAAACATCCCTTAAAATGTAATCCTCATCAAATGCATGACAAATGTGTACATCACCTACGTACGCGAGTGTCTCGCACTGGTAAATTCGCGTTGCCTTTTATTTCGCCGCAGCGTCGCCGCCAGCGGGTCGCGGAAAAGTGTTTCGGAATTGCGTGTAACTTTTTTGCGCGGCGCTGCGCGTGACGTGCGCTCCAAAGCGGGGGCCCGCGCAGAAACGGGTCGGCGGCCGCGCAGCCTGCGCAGCCAGCCGTTCGGCCGGCGATACCGAGCGCCGCAGCCGCGCGGCCGTACAAATACGTCAACTTCTCTCTTCTAATAAGTCAAGCAGTAGCAAGGTGGTACTGGAATGTTACGCGCCTGATCGCCGCGGAGTCGGGTGGGGAATTTTAATCGTCGTTTTATTGGGGAACTCGCGGCGGCGCGGACGGGACCGGTCCGTGCGTCGCCCAGCGCCGCCCCCGCCCCTCCGCGCGCCCACCCACCCACCCCACCCACCCACCCGCTCGCCCGCCCGCTCGCGCCCGCCCGGCGCTCCTCCATTATTCAGGGCCGCGCCGCCGCAGACAAATGAACTGCGCGGCGCGCCGGCCAGCCTGCCGGCCGGCCGGCGGGTCGCGGGCGGTGGGCGGCTGGGCGCTCCGGGAATCGAGCGGCGCCCCGCGCGCTTATGGCCGCCTCTTCTTGCCGCTCGCTCTCCGGCCGCCCGGCCTTTGTGCGGCGCTCGCACTCCATTCGATTAAACGGCTCCGCGCGCAGCGGCGGCGCGGCGGCCCCGGGGCGCGCAGGCGCGGGAACACGGGAGCTGGCGCTCTTCAAACTAATCGCGCTTCTTGCGCCGCGCCGCGCCGCGCTGCTGCTGCTGCCTTTTTCGCCGCGCGGGCCCCATAAAGCATCCCGCGCCTCCGCGCACAAAGGGTCCCGGTTCGAGCCGCCGCCGGACGCCGGATGCCGCCGACAAATTAAAGCGCCCGGAGAGTTATGGAGTCGCCGAATGCGTCGAAGACTCCGACTGCGGTTGGGACTGTTGCGGCCGCAGCGTGCAGTGGTGGGAGCGGCGGGGGCGGTGGTGAGGGATGCGGGGGTGGGGGTGGGGGGCTCGCCGGAGCGTGGCCGCCGCCGCCGCCGCGTCGGCGCTGCCGGGCGGCGCGGCGCTGCGGAGCGGGCGGACTGGCGAGCTCGCCTCAACCTGAAAGACCTGTTTAGGGCTAAAACAAACGCGATCTCTGCCGTATTTCAAATCGAAATATGACTGTCGCGGTAGCGGCCCGTGCTGGCCTTGGCAGCAGCCGGGTCGATGGAGCGCGGGGGCGGGCGGAGGCGGAGGCGGAGGCGGCGCGCCGGGCCGTGGGCCGCTCCCCAACCCCAAACCGCTGTGGCGGCGCCGGCGCCGGAGGCGGATACGGCAGCGGCGGTGGCGGCGGGGGAGGGTGGGCCCCCAGGCCGAGACGCTATGGTGATGGTGGTGATGGTGGCTAACGAAAAGAAAAGGCGGTGTCTGTGCGGGAGTCGACGACGGGGATTCAGACATGAACGGCAACAGTGAGGGCGGTGATGGCAGAGGCGGGGGCGGGGCGTTGATGCGCGCTGTGGCGGCCCCCCGCGGCGCGGCGCCGCGGCCCTCGCCTGCCCCTCTTGTCGCGCTGCCAAGAGCGCGAGGAAGTGCTCTGCTCGCATCACTGCCCGACGCGCGTCTTTTCTCCCGAATTACAAGTTATTAGGAACCGATGTTCAGCTCCTCTTTCCCTCAGATTTCCACTCAAATATTATACAAATGCACTTATTATTTGAAAACGTAACTACATTTCATGTTTTCTCATTTAATTGTTAGATTTGTTATACTAATCTATACAAGCTGTCACGAAGAGAATGAACTTACTGGAAACATAAACGTGAACGTGTTCGACCACACATAAACGTCCTTTACTTTTCGGCTCGTTATTTGACTTGCTTCCTCGCTATGTATGTGAATTGTCATTTGTTTCAAGCAATTAGACTAATATAATATTTTGCTGTTAGAAAACGTGATACTTCAACGATAAGAGCTTGATATTACTATGAGTACAAATACATTTTTCAACCCTTGATGAACGCAGCAAAGTACTGTCTTTCCCTCGTTAGTTATCCTGGCACTGTTCCTAGAGGAATGGGAAAGGGAAATACGAAGAGCGGAAGTGCAGCTTAAATATCTTTGTAGGAACGAAGGAGGCAGATGCTGTATAAACAAAACATGGAGATTACGTATCATGCACATAAATATTTCAAATGAGAGAAGGAAGCCGTCTATGTGATGGGAGGTTCTTTTGGGCTCCAGGTGTTCACACCACGCACACGTTGTGGTTTTGTCTTTAATAAGCTAGTAATATTCACAAACAAGTTGACAGTACATAATACATATGTCAATAAAATGTAAATTGTTCTTGATATATTATAAATGTCAGCGCAGGTACTAGCGAAAGTTTGTACTGACGTAAAAATTCTCCTACCGGTTGTCAATTGACTATACCCTATGTTTCAAAACCATGCTCTCGGTGATATTCAGTTGCAAAAATGTCGTAAACGTTCATAGGGGCGGAAAGGAGAGTACAGGTATCGTTTTTCTCTGGGAGTTTTCTTGTAAAGAATTTTTCCTTTATGCTGAAAATGTAATTTATTTTTATTTATTTACTTTACATAGATAATATTTGCAATGTTAATAATTGATATATTGAATGACTTTCTTTAGTATAAAAATTAGTAAAACGTACATTTTTGAATGTCATTGTCTTCTGTTTGGGCTGAAGTTCCGTGGGAGCGCACTCTGAACGTTTCTTGAACATAAGTATCTACCTTAAATATGGCCCGGGAGTTGTTGTAAAAATCCGTTTATTTTTAGACGTGTATTTCATTTATTCTATATTATGAGCTCAAACAGCTATTATCTTTCTCAGGAATAAAAAAGATGGTATTAGAGCTAGAATGTTGAGATTGTGGCCTAAAATTTAGTAAATCTCGAGACAAAAATCGAAGAACGAGGAAATGATAAAACTCAGCATTATGGCTGATCCAATCTTTTGGTTCACGCAAGGTCTTGAACAGCTGATGTAGCTCAGAGCCAGCATTAACGCTGTCTTTTCTGCTACTCTGATCGAGTGCCCTAGAGTTCCAGTCGGCCTTTTCTTTTCGTCAGCCACCATCACCACCTTCACCACAGCGTCTCGACCCTCCTAGCGGGTTTTCGTCACTAGCTAATTAGCTAGTTGGAATTCAGTCACCACGCTCTCTGGAGGAGAATTCGGACCGCGCGATCTTTCTTGCATCTTCCTTGTTCTAACCTTTCCTCCTTACACACATACACACTTACTGTATTACCACGCATGTCAGGAACTTAGAGCTTGTCCCGACTATTGGGAGATGCGTGGATGGGGAAATCCCCAGTAAGCCGATGTGTAGGTCGGCGCCAGAGCTTACAGTCAAGCGGGCAAGGAACCACCGCCACCTTCATTACATTCTCCGCACTTACGATATTACTGACCATAGCAGTTGACGTGCCCAGAAACATAAATCAATGAATCCATTACAGGATTTTGAAGCTCCGGCTACTTGAAAACGCTTTTTTGCATGTTAGTTTGAATATGGCAAACACCTTGTATCATTACGATGAGTATCTTTATTGATATTCGTATTTTTAAAATGAATTGCAGGTTCAATTCATAACTGTAGTTTCTTGTTAGGATCATAAACCTTTTGAAACTATGAAACTTGCATTCTGCGAAGGTATCGAAAATAAACGTCTTCCTATGGATTCTGTTCAAGAGAGCGCATGTGCGAAAATTTACATAACTCTTCATATTTTTTGTTTTGTGTATTCCATTAAATTAAATTATTGTCATTCCTCGCATAAATCTATTTCCTTAGCACCCCTAAAACAGTATATCCTATAAAAAATATCAAAAGTACCATGAGACGCACAGTGGCAGTTTCTGTGCCGTTTCACCCTGTGATGCCATCGTGGGTACATCCGGTTCTGCAGATCCGGATGTACCCACCAGATTCGTTTCCTATTTTTTGCTTTCTTTAGATTTTTTCTGTGCTTTTTTTTATTTGTATTTTGTGTGGAATATCATGAATAGTAAAGTGGTACCTTTCAATAAAATCAAATTGAGATGCAACTTCAATTTCCTCATTCTCTTTCCAGCGTTCTCAGTTTTACAATATTCGCTTTTGTTGACACTATTATTGCAAGAAGCATTTTGTTTATTAATTAACTTATTTTTAGATACATCAAAGGTCATTAGCGATTGACACTCTAGGCTATTTTTAGATACTAAACATATTAACAATCCTATAGATTGCAATAACTTTCTCTTGAAAACTTGAAGAAATTAGATCAATATTCTTGTATATTATAATATCTTACTTCTATTTCTAAGTAAAATACTCACGCTAATAAATATCTAAATTTTTTGCGAGAAACTACAATTTATTTTCATACTTCACGATTTTAAACATGTTTTTTTCGGACTGTAGCTTTGCTTCGAGTCGACGTAGAAACACTATATTGCAGTATTCCAGTGTATATTTAAAGAGTGTAGAATTGCATTGAGCTATGTGTCGATTAAGAATATTTTCGTGCCGTTCATGTTTGTAATTTCTTTCATAAGCAAAGAAATATAGAAATGGCAGGTTTCTAGTCACAGGTTCTAGTGTATTATTTTAGTAAACTAGGGTAAATGCCTTCTTGAGTAATAGCCTTTATACGAACGAAAAATGTAAAGTTTAAATGTTAAGTGCTAAATCAGTTCCAACCCAATGCCGGTTTCAACAACCCACTTTCTCAGTCGTTACATCGGCAAACCCTCAGGATATCAGAATGCTGGATCAGTAAATGGAGAGTAGCCGCAGATCGAAGTGGATGCGGAGCAAAGGAATGGAGGGCGAGCGCTTTAAAGGTGCACTTCGATATGAGGAGAAGAAAGTTAATGAGCAGAACATTTTGAATGTTGTGGTTAATCTGCGATAGAATAAAGAAAATTTTACTCGATTTGCACTTTTATCATTGAAAGGTAGAGACTTGTGTGTTTCACTTCACGAAAGTAGAGTTACGTCTAGCAAACAGACACACTACGAACTATCCAAATTGAAAGCTGACGTATACTTGGATAGTGGTGTTAGGTTATCTGCACGGTATTTTCTAAAAACTCATATGAGGCGTCAGAAGTTACAAGGAATTCCAAGATAGATATCTTCAAGGAAGGCATTGGTAGAACAAAAAAAAAAAAGAGAAGCAAACAAAATATCTGTCGTAACAAATGGAATTGTATTTCTGTCACCGACAGTTTTATTTATCTGTTCAGAGAATCATACATCAGTATTTTACCTCAAGGCTTATAATATACCACTCTATGCTAAGCGATGGGTCTCACATCGAAAAAGGAAAAGAGAATAATCACCGGTTCGCATTCGTTCTGCATGACTCAGTCCCGAAAGCAAAGAAATGGGGAAAATCTTAAAGACAGCATTTATTTGGGGAAGAGACGAAGCAAGTATTACGATCATTCTAACGTAACGTACTCTTCATTACGTATTACTTTTTTTTTAAATCTGCCCATTAACACGTAATCTGACCCTAACATGCTGTGAAATCGCAACCTCAGAAAAACAAGTTTCTTTCCGACTGAGGGAATTTTACCGATCATTTTGAATGTTTGTTGGTGTCTAATAATGATACGTAAAATTCTAATTTTATTCGTAGAAGGTTTTTACAAGTCTGATATTAAACTGTTTTAATAAGTTGTAGATCCAAAAAAAGAGAGTTTGAACATGTGAAAATATCTTTTCCGCGAAACATGTGTGGTCATTCTGAGCGCGCAACATGGCGAATGAGGTCCTGGGCATCGCGATCTGCGCCCACTCGCCTGGCGCCCGCGAGGTGAGGCGCTTCGCGGAGCCTCGCGGCTCCTCCAGCCGCCCGCCCGCCGCCGGCGCTTCCCACAGCTCCCGGCGAGGAAGAAAAGACGGCGACGCGAGCGCTCGACAGCGGGGAAAGTGGCGGGCGGCGGGTGATTTATCACGGCGGGGGCCAAGTATCCGGCGGACGGGCGGGCGGCGCCGCACCGCGCCGCCGCCGCCGCCCCCGCCGCTATTCCAACCGCCGCCTCCGCCTCCATCCCCGCCACGACCCCCTTCGGGCCCGCCCCCACCACCCCCGCCCTAGCTGCCTCCGTCCCCGCCATCTCCGCTCCCGCCCCTGTCACAACTGCCCCAATCGCCTCCGCTTCCACCCCCACCGCCTCCGAGCCAGCCCTCCGCCTTCGATCCCACCCCCGCCCCCACCGTCTCAGCCTCCGCTGCCGCCACCCCCGCTGCCACCTCTGCCACCGCCTCCACCTCCCCCACCCCCCGCCCGCGCCGTCGCCGTCTCTTCCAGGACCGCGCCGCTGCCGCCGTGGCTGTAAATTCAAATGTGGCCGCGACGCGGCGCTCTGGGGCGGGGGAGGTGGCGGCGGCGGGGGCGGGGGCGGCGGTGGGATGACGGAGAGGCGAGGTCCGCGGGGCCCCGCGCCCTCCCGCCTCCGCGCCAGGGAGATCTCCTGCAGCGATAGCCCGCCAATCGAATGGTGATACGCAATCGCTCTTCAGGTGGGATTCTTTCTTACGGCTCCAACACGTGCTTTGGGATTTTCATTCAAATGCCCACGGGCTGTGCATATGAAGTCTTCACGTAGGTGAAAAGAGGCCGGCCCCCTGACGGAGCAAAGACTTTCACAAGTATGAGATTGAAGAATTCAAAATTTGAAGCTTGACGTGAAGTTTCGCAAATAGTAAAAAACTTATCGTATCTATTAAGCGCAACGAGTTATGACTTTTTCCGTGGGCGGGATGGAACGAGTTCATTTTAAAACCGACTCAAAAAATTGAAAGTAAATACATTTTAAAAGCAAACTTCAAATGAATAAAAAATAACATTTGCTTTAAATGGAAGTATTTATTCTGTTTCACTACCGATTTCTTCAGATCATTTGTTTAGATTTTTCTTAACAGACGCAGGCTGTTCCATGGTTTACCTGCCTACATGCATTTTGTTGTGTTATATCGGTATAAGAATACAATTTTATGAATCGTTTTTCACTTATTTTAGCAAGAAATTTCGACGAAGGAGCTCCGTTTTCCTTATTATTTACATGGACGTATCTTATTGTCCAACGAGATTATTACAGTTCTTCAGTTTCATTTGAGACCTCCCAGTTCTTTTGGGCCATATTTTTATTAAAATAATATTTTCATCGCCAATCAGAAGTCATCAGTCTTTTTTTCTTTTTTTCTCGTCTGTCCAATCTGCTAATAAATTTTGCTCCAGACAGATTTGTGTATTTCCTTCAGTTTTTTTGCCATAAGAACCTGAAATATTTACTTGTGCTTTCTTTCTCATTCATAAAAAATTAATTAGATGGTGCTTATTAATTACTAAAAAATAAAGGTCCTGGATTAGTTTACGGACAAGACGAACTAGAAAGACAATGCAAAACTCGCATAGCATTATCTCAAAAGACGTTAGTGGTGACGCGATGTCTTAAAGATTGTCTGGGAGAAAGAGAAGGCAATCTAGACAGGCGGAAAATTACTACATGACATTGATGTCAAAAACGTTTTTTTACATTCCATATCCATTAGGTGTTCAAACCATGCGAATCATTATACCGCTTCTGAAAAGTTTAAATCGCATTGAGGGAAATGTTTTTTATAATTTTTTCTAGGGAGTGTGCTTAATCTAAGAATGTTCCGGCCGCGATGGATCAGCGGCAACACTATTGTCTCTGCAGCATTGTTAATCGAGAGGTCCTTGGGTTCACATTCTGACGGTGACGGGTTTTCGACACTGTACGAATTTATCCACTGTCTGGAGGAGAAAACGACTGTTTTCTGACGCCTTGGTTTCTTCGATAAAAACCTTCTGAATAAGGAGCAATTCTCTCGGCCACGGCCCACACACAATCTTTCCTTTCTCATTCATGTCCTATCCTCTATCGCTTCGCACTTCCATTTACCATTACTTACATGCACTTGACAGGTCGGGAGCTTGGATCTTAACCCGGCAGGGGCGATGCGTCGTTAGGGACATAACCAGAGGGAAATCCCGTAATCAGATTTCAGGATCCAGAGTTGGAGGAACACCGCCACTTCCCGGGTCTGCACTATATTTACGGGTCTAATGACCATTGTTGACGTGTTCACCAACCACACACGTGGTTCACAAATGACCCGGAAAACAATAAATACTTACTTAAGGGTGCAAATATGAGCGCAAGGAATGAAAGCAAATCCAGGTCGCATGTCTGAGCGCAAGAATTGTAGTCGATGACGTTCGTCCGTCCGCCACTGCGCACCGCGGTCGAACACACACACACACACACACACACACACATACACACACACATAACACACACGCACACACAGGTAGTAAATCCCGACGAAAGAGCGCGAGTATAAAAGCGAAAAAAAATTCAGGGGGCCCATAACTCACCGCCCTGCCCGGTGCCCCTCCGCATCACCGCCCCCGCCGCCCGCCCGCGTTCCCCGTCCTCGGTCAGCTCTGGGTCCTCGTGGTTCCCAGAGACGAAGCGCGCTCCACCTCTGCGAGTACCACTGCAACTATCACCGCTGCCAGCACCACCACCACCTTCGCCTCCACCTCCACCACCACCCACACCATCACCACCACCACAGCCACCTCCACCACCGCAGTCATAGCTACGCTCACCACCTCCGCTACCACCACAGCCAATCTGCACCATCATCATCATCATCATCATCATCATCATCACTACATCACTACACTCATCACCATCACTACAGCCTCCCCCACCACCACCACCACCACAGACTTTGCCGTCACCGTCCCCATCATCATCCCCCCCACCACTACCATCGCCCCTGCCGACTCCGTCAGCGCCCCCGTCTTCGCTTGCTCTTCCTCGCGCGCCTGGGAGCGCGGGCCGCGGGGCAGCCGGAGCTGCGCGGGGCTGCGCTGCCCAAAAAGCGGGCGCGGCCGGGAGTCGAGCGGCGCCGCAAGAAGAGGTCCGGGAGTCCGCGCGCAGCCGGGCCGCCCATTCACGCGCCTGCTTTACGACTTCCTGCGCGTCCGCCGCGTCGGCGCCCGTGAGGCCCCTGCTAATTGCTCGCGAGACAGCTTCATCGCGAGCGACTTTTTGCGCCGCCGGCTGGCCCTCTGGCCATTGAGGGTGGGAACTGCGAGGCGGGCCCGCGCCCGCGCCCGCGCCCGCGCCCGCGCCTGCGGTCGGGCAGGTGGCGGCGGCGGCGGCGGCGGCGGTGAAGACGTGCTGGTGCGGGTGGTGATGGAGAGGACGGAGCTGACAGTGGGTGGGAGAAAGAAGCGGGAGTTGTGCTACTGCGGTGGGGGGGGGGGATGGAGGCAACCCCAGTCACGGCGGAGGCGGTGGTCGAAAAGAGACGGGAGTTATGGACGTGGGGTGGGAGTGGCGGTTGCTCTGCTTTTTGTTGCGTTCCGTCGCATCCGATTTTTCCTACGCGGGGAGATGTTATTCGTCCGCATCCTCGCCTCCGCGGCGCGTTCCTGCACTGTAAGAAGGCTCGCGAGCATTCGGAGCGGCCAGCGGAACTCCAGGATTCTGTTCTCGATGCACTAGCCGCGGACAACGCTGCACCCCGAAATTCTGGAAAAGCTGACTCGCGAAACAGGTCTCCCACACAAGGAACGGCTCGATACTCGATCTCCTCACTAAAATTTTATCTGCGCTTCTCTCAAGACAAACGCGAACTTACATTAATGTATTGGACAGCTTTGAATAAATATTTTCTTCCGTCCAATGATATATAGAAAAATTTAGTTTGAATCATTGTATTATTATACTGAATGACTTCATACAATATTTTCTTTCTTTCCTGAGACGTTTTCTTCTTGAAATGGTATGGCTATAATTTTAGTTTTAAAGAATTCATTTGCACTCGTTCGAGTCTCGACGGTGACAGGATTTTCGATACTAGCTAGACAGCTAACTGCTATCTGGAGGAGAATTCTAGCGGCCGGCTGCTTTGATCCGTAGTTTTCCGTGTTTTTTTTTTCGATAAATACCAGGAAAATGTCGGAGCAGTACCCTACCAAACAGGCCACGGATCTCACACGATCTTTCCTTTCCTTGTCCTATCCTCTTCCCTTACATATACACATTACACTTACATGCAGTACAGTACCACAATCAGTGATCAGTCAGCGCTTACAGCTTATCCCGCCTGGGGCGGTGCCTCGCTGGTAGGAGGTTCCAGGGGTTGGAGAAAATCCCCGCAAGCCGACGTAGGCCGGCGCTGGATCTCGCCAGTCAGCGTGGGAAGATCACTGCCGCCTCCCGTGATAAAAACATGCTCTATATTTACGGGACTTATGACCTTAGCAGTTGTCGCGTCCGGAATCTAATCAATCAATCAGTCAATCAAAATGCGTGCCTGGCGGAACATGTCTGGTGGAGAGAGAGAGGGAGGTGAAGGTGGGAGGGCGAACGTCCCCCGAAGGGCCGTCCTTCCCCTGCCCTCCGCCCTCCGCCCGCCACAGCCCAGGCCCTGGGCGACGGGTGGGTTCGGGCCATTGTACCCCACGTTCAGCGCGGCCGCTGCGGATGCCTTCGCTTCTTTCAGGGCATTCGGACATTCGCGTCGCAGCCATCTAGCGCTAACGTTCATCGATAATCGCCAAGAAACATCTCGCCTCTATTGAATTTCCTCTCGTCATCTCCCTGATCGCTTTGATATAAACACCCAAATATGTTATTTTTGCCCTATTATTGTTCTAATGTCAATAAATTTCTGCTTTAATAGTTCTGGTAAGGTTGCTACAGACAGTACCGATGAGTGACTCTCTGCCAGCTACATTTCATTTTACAATGTTTCAATGCATTTTACTATTTTAATAAGAAATATATTATAAGTTTTTGTTATATATAATAAAAATGAACGCGACCCTATGTGATGCAGATCACGACGCAAGGCGCTACGTACTCGGGAGAGTATCACCTCAGTTCGAAGAAAGGAAACGATGGGATTTGGGGTTTCAATAGAAGGATACAAGCAAACGTGTGCAAATTTAATGAGATATCTAGTGAAAGTTGCGTACTTACACAGGATTATAATGAATAATTACTGGCCATGTATTGTTTATTACGATCAAACGTGTCTTTAAATGATATCTTCCTGTGATCAACCGATCAAACATCAAACATATCTTCTAAATAATATAGGATACAATTATGTGAGTTGCATTACGGATCAATGGGATCTATGTGGAAGGAAAAAAATGTAGAGGTGCTTTATGTAAAAAGTAAAATATTTATATTTTTTAAAAATATCATTGTACATCTTTTGAGATTCTATTATTATGAATATCATTTAAAATTCATTGTAAAACTTAAAATTTCGAGTCGAGCACTCAAAAAATCTATAAATTCAATGTATAACTTTTTGATGCGATCTACAGTTGATAGATTACGTACAGGTTATTTTCTTTCACAATGCACAGGAAATGACAAATTAATCATGAAAAATAGCAATTATAATACTATATTAACTATATTTTGTTATTTAATAAAAAATCCATTATTTACGTATTATGAAATGTAACTTGTTCGTATTCACATTTCACAACATTGAATCAATCTAGAAACTAGTTACCCCGGCAGAGGAGGACTGTTTCTGAAGAAAGGCAAATAAACGGTGTATCGTCGTCCTCTAAAGTGAAACTTCATCTGCACAAAGCTCACACGTTGATTCGGAAATCGGTGCTGTCAGCGGAGGAGCGGCGCGCGGGCGGATCGAGTGTTTGTGTAAACAGAGCGCGTCGGCCGGGGCGACCGCAGCGCGGAGGGGCAAGAGGAGAGAGCAGAGCGGAGCGGAGAGCAACCAACCGCGCCCCCGCCCCCGCCCCCGCCCCCGTCCTCACGCCGTGGAGTGGTGGGTTTTGTGCCGGCAGCCCGCGGTCCGCCGCGGTTGCCGCCGTACTCCATTATTCCGGAGTTTAGCGTTTTACTTCGCTTCCTTCGAATGCATCTTTCCGTGAAAGGTGCTGCTGCCTCCGCCGCCGCCGCCGCCGCCGCCGCCCACGTCCCCTCCGGCCGGCGGCGGGCGACCCCTCTACTAATACATTGATAGATGATGTTCATTTCTTTTGATACTTGCGGAGCACAAAATCCTCCTGGCCAAGCTGCGAGGAGCGCGGCTGAGGCGAACACAAAGCGGGAGGCGGGCGCGCGGACGGGCTCGCCGATTCCCCCTCGCCGAGCCCCGCCCCACCCACTCTCCTCCTCCCCGCCCCGCCCCGCCCCGCCACGATCCTCGACCCGCGCCCGAGAGCGCTAACTACGCGGTAAATGGCGCGGCGTCAACAGCGCTGGAGGGTCCTCTGGCTGCCGCCCGCGCCCCGCGCCCTCGCGGCCTCGCCGCCGCCCCCGATTGTTCATTATTTATTCATCCCCGCGCGCGGTGATTGCGCTCGGCAGCCGCCCCTCGCGCCGCGCACCCCCGGATTATTCTTTACGAGCGCGCGCAGACGCAGGGCGGAAGAGGGGGAGGGGGAGGAGGGGGCGGCGGTGGAGCCGCGGCGCTCTCTGCTGCAGGAGAAATCTCGCCCTGAGGAGTTTACGAGAGAAGTGCACCTTCGCCTCCAATCACGCTCGAAAAGCAGAACGAAATTATGCGTTTAAACTGATTAATTTATTATGTTTATTATAAGCAGAATAAACATGGTGTACAAGGAGGGACTGATATTCAATAAGCAAAAGGAAGGACCCTAGATAAACATTTGCCCCAGTGTATCTCGCTCTGTGAATGTTCGGGTTCGTTAATAATTACCTAATGACTATTCTCTAGTTACTAATGGCTAATAAATATTCTCTGGTGATGTCTGAAGGAAATTAATTTAGAAAAGAAGCGTTAGTTTCGAAATCACATCTACTTCAAATTCCGTCAGAAATTGTTTTAACAAGTTTGGGGTTGACGTATGAATGTAAACAAATTTTAGAAACTACTCTTAGAAGAAGGACAATACGGAAAAATGAATAGCAGCAATATCGGGTCTACTGTACTCACTCGGAATACTGACAGGAAAAGCTGAATCACCGTGTTAGACTTTAAGTACCGTTCTATTCTTTGGAGAAGAGACTTTTTTCAAACACACGATCCGGAGACTTGATTAAAAAAGTCCACATCATTAACTGCAATTACAGCCTTAAAAAAGCAACTCTCGTGACAAAGTACGAGACTATAACAAATGTGGACTGGAAAAGGTATATAGTCTTCCACGAAGACTTCAGAAAACTTTTCAAGTTTTTAACTTAACACGGGCGCATCACTCACATTCAATGCCGAGTACTAATTTGCAGAAGTATTCCTCTGGGAATTTTACATCTTAAGGGTTTCAAAGGTTATTTTTAAATTCGTGCTCTAATTGGACCGGCAGACATATGTAGCTCATTTTAGACTGATATACGTTCACGAAACATGGACGCAATTGTCTTTCCTGATCATCTGGTCTACTTAATTATTTATCGTTCACTAAAACATGTTTTATATAACAGTTTGGATGTGATGGTGTCTTCCTTGAGATTGTTTCCTAAAGAATGGCAATTGATGAAATATAGTTGTTGACGAATATTTGTAACTTTCATAAGAGAATATTCTTGAAAGGACTTTTTATTGTTGGTAGAATTTGAAAATGCCACTGGTTGCCTATGAGAATGGTGTGCGAAGGTGATGTTAACGTTGAGTGTGTTGCAAAGAAGTAAAATAATCAGGTCCAGTTTAAGATTCTACGAGGCCCCGGATACTGAAATGCAGGCCCCCTCAGCATTCTGGCAGATCTTCCGGCTATTCATCAAAATTAGGACAGAGAGAGAGAGAGAGAGACGCAGAGAGAGAGAGACAGAGAGAGAGACAGAGAGAGAGACAGAGAGAGAGACAGAGAGAGAGACAGAGAGAGAGACAGAGAGAGAGACAGAGAGAGAGACAGAGAGAGAGACAGAGAGAGACAGGCAGAGAGAGACAGGCAGAGAGAGACAGGCAGAGACAGAAAGAGAGAGACAGGGCGGGGGAGAGAGAAAGAGAGAGAGAGAGTAATATTCACTTCAAAAATGCATATTTTTCTCAATGAGTAAAATTGTGGATTAAAGGGGGGAATATTATGAACTTGATAACTAATAATTTAAAATTACAATAAAAGTTCATATTTTCACAAACTCAGGACGTATATCCGTTTTTAAAACACTGATTCCCATTTAACATAAACAGTAATAAATTCAGCCTGAATATAACCAATAAGAAGCACAGATCTGACGTTAATTCATGAATGGGTTCTTCTTAAAACTGAATAATGAAAATTTTACCAATGCCTTTTTGTGTCTAAGAGATGTGACATTGGATGGCATTTACAGTCAGACCTACTTTCATTACAAAAAGAGATTATTTCTAATTTAATAATGGGATATTAAGACCCTCGAAATCTCCTCTCTCTTACTATGATACTGATCTCAGTTTCGTAAAGTTCTATTTTAATCAATAAAAGTGTGTAAACTATATTTTTATTTTCAATTTTTAGTGAACTAAGTTTCTGCAGCATTTACAAAAAAGTACGCGCCACGGGTTTACACGTAGTGCGAGCTACATGTACCTCCACGCTAAACTGATCCTTGAAAATAATTAAGCCATCCCTTGAGAATTTTTACAATCACAATTTAATTTGATACAGTTGAAAATCGTTGAGAAAAATGATACTGTTGGACGCTCAAATAATAGTGAAAACTTAAGAAGCGGGGTAAAGATTCCAATCGATGTGATTTTTGTTTGGTTCTCAAATGAATTTATGTGTCGCACATTATATTCACAATCCCAACGATTTAGTTATGCCGAGTGGTTGGTCGGCGATCCAACCATGAATCTTCCGGCTATTAAGTTCCAACCAGCAGAATAATCGATATCATAGAGAGCACTTGCATTGAGGGTGTGAACTGTGTACAAAATTGATTTGGTGTGTCCCCCGGGCCGCGGTCCCCTTTGAAAGCGGCGTGCGGATGACAAATGGCGGCGGAGGGGCGCAGCGGCTGACAGGGAGCGTCCGGCGCGCAGCCCCGCCCCACTCCCACCCCCGCGCTAAGCCTCCCTCGCGCGAGACGCCCGCTCTCGCTCTGCGCGCCCCCTCCCCCTCCGCCACGCAGCTCCTCGCGCGCCGTTCCCTCGCTTTCCCCTGGACCTTTTCTGAGTGTTGCTTTCTGTTGTTGCAGGCGAAAAGCCGTTCAAGTGCGAGTTCGAGGGCTGCGACCGGCGCTTCGCCAACAGCTCGGACCGCAAGAAGCACTCGCACGTGCACACCAGCGACAAGCCGTACAACTGCCGCGTGATGGGCTGCGACAAGTCGTACACGCACCCCAGCTCGCTGCGCAAGCACATGAAGGTGCACGGGTGCGGCGCGGGCACGCTGGGCGGCGCGGGCTCGGGCAGCTCCACGTCGGGCGGCAAGTCGCCGGCGGCGGGCTACGACAGCGACGCCGAGTCGACGGCGTCGTCGGCCGCGTCGCCGCCGCCCGCCGCGTCGCCCGCCGCCGCGCCCGCCCCGCCCGCCGCGCCCGCGCCGCCCGCGCCCGCCCCACCCGCCGCCGCCACCAACCTCAGCGAGTGGTACGTGTGCCAGAGCGCGGCGGGCATGCCCACGCCCCCCAGCAACGAGCACTCGCCCGTCAACCACCTCAGCCACCTCAACCACCTCAACCTGAATCATCACCACCACATGGTGCACCACCACCACCATCATCACTCGGGCGCCGCGGCCGCCTACTGATAGCGGGCCGCGCGGGCGGGCGGGCGGCGGCGGCGGCGGCGGGCGCGGCGGCGATTGTGTGGAAAGCGCGCGCCCATGCCTTATTCATGGCGCGCACTGCGCCCATCCGTCAGCCGCCGCGAGCGCGACCTGATTTATCGGAGCGCGCTTTTTGCGGCGGCGGTGGCGGCGCAATACCAAAGATGTCCGCTGCGCCGCCGCACTGCGTCGCGCCGGCCCGCGCGGCTCGCGAGGAAGGCGAAGGCTCCCGCCCGCGCCTCCACCCCCGCCCGCGCCCGCGCCCGCGCCCCCGCGGCGCGCCGTCCGCGCTAATGGACGCGTGTTGTTCTTGCAAGCGGAGAGGCGGCGCCGGTTTTAGTCGCGCCTCGCCAGTGCTCCGCCGCCGCCGCCGCCGCCTCCGCTGCCGCCTCCGCGCGCGCGAGCGCTCAAATATTTAGACGCAGGCGCGCGCGCCAAGGGCTGCGCATTGTGGCGGCGCCGACGCACGCGCGCGGCCTGACACGAACCAGCAGCCCCGCGCCCCGCTGCCCCGGCCCCCGCCCAGCCCCGCGCCCGCCAGCTTTCAGTAGAAACAACAGAGGCGGCCGCGTCGAGTAACTCGGCGCGCGCCGTGCGGCCCGACCCGGCCGGCCACCGCCCGCGAGCGCGCGCGCCCGCTCGGGCCCGGCCGCGGCCGCAGATGAGCGCCGGCGCCGCGCGGAGGGGCGCGTGACATCTTGATGCGCTCAGCGCCGACAGCCGCGTCCGCGTCCGAGTGGCAGACGAGAAGCGGCGCGCGCTGCCAAGGAGCGCCGTGCGGGGGCGAGCGGTACGCGCGGGGGGGCGGGCGACTGACAGCCGGAAACGGGCCCGCGTTGCCGCGCCGGCCAGCGGTAACCCAATACGCTGCCGGATACACGGAGCCTAATAGCTAACAATAGCCCCAGCTCCCGCTGGCGGAGGCGCGGGCGGCGGAGCGGGAGGAGGCGGCAACGGGGCGGGGGCGGCGCAGGTGCGGCGGGGGCGGGTGGCGATTACTCGCCCCCTCCCCCCCGCACTTGGCCTCTCGCCTTCTTTTCTAGTTGTGTAAAAGTTCCTCAAGTTCTTCAGACTTCTCTCGAGAATCCAACAAGATGAGTGCGCGTGTGGTGTTACGTATTAGAGAAATGCCTTGTCTTTATATTGCATTGTAAATAATATATATGAAAATTAGATTTACGAACCTTATACTTGAGAGCTGCAATGTACAAAATAACATAAAGGATATATAATTATTATAAATTGTTGTATAACTTTCCTGTGCCTGCGTGCGTGCGAGTGAGTGCGTGAGCCCTGCCGCACGGAAGGTCTCCGATCGCCGCGACGAAAATCCTCTCAGGCGCTTCGAACGCGATGCGTAACACACTCAGAAAATCTTGAGCACCAAACACAAAAATTTAAGAAATATATTAATCATGTTAAATCCTTTCAGCCAGCACTCTATGTATGTACTTTGTAAGATTAGCCGTCACATTAAATAAGTCAACCTCATTCAAGCACTTTCAATTGTGTGTCGTAGTAAGCATATTCGTGATAATTTTCTTTTTTTGTAAAAGTCCTGGGTTAGAATTTCATTATAGAATGTGTGTGTGATCTTTTCTACAATAACTCACAATATGTATCACTATGAATTCAAACTTTTAACCTTTTCAAAAAGTACAAATCCTGATACAAGGACATTAATAAAAGGGTTTTGTGAAGTACATGATAAGAGCAGAATGAATTTGAAAAATAATTTGAATCAAAATTTTATCGTAGAAGATACCCTAGACTCTTCTCAGAACTGACAAGTGGCCACGCTGGCAGTGCAGGCCGCAATGTGGGGCCGTGAAAGCTCTTCCGAAGCGCTCGTGGGAGAAGGATTTTCGTCGTGTGCGTCGGGCGCTTCCCTGGCGCGCGTGCTTCGCCCGTTTGCGTGCGCGTGTGCGTGAGCACGCGTGATCGGCGGCGGGGCTGACGCGCGCGCTCCGCTGCTTTCTATGCTGACCAAGAGGCTGACTGTCCACACACAAATTCAATCAGGAAACATACTCACTACTATGTTTGATTTGTGCAAGTATATGTGTATTGATGCCATGAATCTGAATGACAAATGTGTTTTCACTAAAATCTTCCACACAGAGTTAAAATAAAACTGTATGTCTTTTATGCTGGTGTTTGCTTTAGGAGTATTCCCGATTTACGGATACACTGGACCCGCTCCCACCCTTGACTCCCTTGAGATGAAAATTGAATTTTCTTATAGGAATTGAGAAGATATTTTCCTTTATACCTTTAGTAATTCTTTGTCAACATAACATAACGAACATAACCTGCGAATTCATTATTAAGACATTACTTTGAATTATTTCGTTCAATTTCTAAAGTATTCAAAGTAGTTGGTTTAATTTGATAACTTACTAATTTAAGTGTTCAATTTCCCGACTCATATAGTCACTCATAAAATTCTCGTACATTGATATATATTTTTCTCGTATATATTTTTTTAACAAACCTAAATTGTAAGAAAAGATAAAATCTTCCTTTTTTGTATTCAATATTTTGTTTAAGAAGTTGGCTAGCCTAGGACACACCTGGACGAAATATTTACCAAAAACTGTTACATTTCCACCCAATAAAACACTACTTTTTCTGGCTCTTCACCTCTTATAATATCTCTCAGTAAATGTTTCATCCAATGAACTGTTGTTGTTGGAAAAATTAAGTCAGAAAAGAAGATTCTTGCTGAACCTGTCAGAAATGTGAAAACGGATTATTCCACGAGATACCGCTGTTTCAACTGCAGAACTACTCAGCATTGGATCTGTATGCGCAATAAATAAGTTGTTTAAGTTAAATTTCTCTACTTTACAAGCCACATTTAAAGTTTGCACAGTTGTTCAAAATCAGGATTTTTTAATAAACTTCAATTCAATTTTTTAACAAATTTCTATGAAAATTGATAAATTGTACCCCAATGTAAGTAACTCCTCTCTATTACAAGTCGAACTGTCTTCAGTAATGAGGAGTTAGAAGTTGGGCCCAGAAAAGTAGAGAAGTTTGACTTAACCATTTCTTCAACTGCGCGTACCATGCCTATGCACCGAATAAAGAAGAAATCAAATACAGCAATAGCAAATGACATTAAAGAGAAGAGTGCTGAAGAGGTTGATCAGTGCATCGCCTGCATGTAACTACTAGCTTTTTCAATCATGAAAATGAAACTTTCATACAATTTATTAATTTCCCCCAGGCCTTGAGTTAACAGAACTTCGTTGCCTTGTAGGTAATACAGTTATCTTGCACTTTAACCCCTTTCCCAGAATTGTATTACAGAATATTTTCCATCAATGAATAGTTCCAAATAGTTCCTAGGATTCAGTCCCCCCCCCCAAATGCTCAATTTTTCAGTTCAGGAAGTTGATTGGGCCGCATGTGGTATCATTAAACAGCATTTAAAAGTACCCTTGGGAGCCATTTGGACTCCTTCCACAAAATTTACTTCTCAGCGTAAGCATCCAAAGAGAGTTGGGGCTTGTGTGCTGCTATCTAGTAGCAGTATAACCGATCGTCGAAATTAGATAAGTAGGTAAGACCTTCCTACCGAGAGCCACGCAAAAGTATCCTACTAATTACCAGATGGCCAAGGCCACACGCTAGCTCAATATTTTTATACTTCTTCCAAGATGTGTAATATATTGCATCAAAATGATCAAATCAAAATTTTCTGCAGCAAACTAACTTTTTGACCGATATCATAGCAGCAAATGAATTATTTTTGTTTCATTTTCTATTTATGTGCAACAAAACAAATATTGAGAGGCTGTAAAATGTAATTAACTGGCGAGTTGGGGTTGTAATAAATAATTAGGGTTGTAATATGTAGTAAATGATTAATGTATGTATTTTTCAACGCCATAAAAATCCATTTCCAATAATGTATTTAGTCTTTGGCAATTTACAATGGATATAGTGAAATACACATTTTTGTTTCCAGACACCGAAATTAGCTTTTCTATTTTCACAACCAACTACATGAACCGGTAATACATCTGCGTGTGTCACGTTTAAATTTAATGGAATGTTTTTTTAGCAGTTTCGTTTTAATTGAAAAGTAGGAAAAACCTGGACACATATTTGCTAGTAACAAATCCAACTTAGCAAAAAGAGATATTGGCGTACATTGTACTAAATGTAACTACAACAGCATGCTCTTTCTCTGATTATTTGTAGCGATTTCGAAATACCAATCCAAAAAAAACAAAAAGGATTTCCATCTTCCAAAAAATGTGTGCCCATACAGGGATTTAAATTCGGGTATATAGCTTTTGAAGTAGTTCACTTATCCGCTGTATCAAACATCTGAGTTGTCACAAGCACGTTTCCGATGGTTCAAAAAGCAAGTTGAATACCTGCAATTTCCCTCAGGTCTCCCGTTTCACTAAGAAAAATCTCTATCTTCAATGTTGTATTTAAAGGAAGAAGCCTAAAAAAAGTTTAACGTTTGTAATTTTCGAGAATAATGAGAATTCAGAGAAATTCGAAATTGTGTCATTTTTAAAGTGCACTTTGCTCTATTCTAAAGAAACATTAATTCGAAAAATTGAAGTCGATTTTGAGAAAACTTTGAGTGTCGTTGAAGATCAAGTATAGTACTCCCCCAAATCAAAAGATTCGTATCAAATGGTATTGAACAACAATAATATTGAAGACACTGGATTTTTCCTTAATAAAATATGTTCTTCAAAATTAGAACTTGAAATAATGTCGTGTAAAATTTCTGAATTTTTGAAAGTTGCAAATACAAGTGTTCAACTTTACTTTTAAAGCATTAGGAATTTGGTTTTGACTCTTATTCTGGTGATACAGTGATATGAATGCTTTCTCCCATTATTTGTTGCGGCTACGCGGTATTATATTTCATGAACCTGCAAAAGGGTTTCCAACCAGCATTATTATCCGCGCCGAGATTCGAACTTACGTCCTTCGAGTTAACACGCCAGACATATTTCCCCAACACTAAGTCGTAGGCCTAAATTCTACTTTCCCGACGCTTAAAAACGAGTGGTTTATCGCATTATTTCTAAGATATGTAATTTTCAAAAATTCAGAGAGTTCAGGAAAAATGATACCTGCAACAATTTGAGCATCCTTTACGATATCCGAGGACAAGGGTTGATAAAAAATTGAAGCATTTTGGAAATAGAAATGAAACTGAAAAAATTTGGAAATGTTGAGGTATCAAGGACAATACCCATAAAAATCAAAATATCCTTTTCAAACCAGCAGGGCCTCATCAGGGATTCCTAATCCTTTTCAAGTATCGACCTCTTTTAAAAAAATATTTGCTTCATCAACCATCTTTACTTTTTTCTATAATATACAGCTTACAATATAATAATGATACAAATTGCTGCAAATTTGCAACGATTATCATTCGACAAAGAATGTGAACAAAAGTTTTGAAAACATGGTTTATTACATTAGTGTTTTTTTAATTGTTTGCACTATTACAGTTTACCATTTTTACAACTATAAACAAGTTTTCAGACACGAAATAACATATTTTATTTCTAAAAAAGTTCAATTTTGATTCATGGGAATGATATGAAATTCAAAAAGAGGACCGAATTTGTAATTTAGTGTTAATGAAATGTTTTTACGCTTTATATAAAGTAATTAATTATAAAATTCATTAATATATTTTTTTAAGGTTCTGATATTGATTATACCGATCAGTCCGATGTATAATCGACTATCGACCCCTTGATCATCATTGACTCCCTTTCAAAATGTATTGACCCCCAGGGGGTCTGCACCGACCCGATGGGAACCTCTGGCTTTGATCGATAGAGGAATATCAATTTTGGAGAAATACGTCTGAACGGTTTAGGCGCTAACGTTCACTACAGACGGACAGACGTTTTGCCGTCAATCGGGTTTTTTAGTATTATGGACTCTTAAAACGTGAATTCTGACTACACAACGTGTTAAGTAATTTACTACCTAGAGGGAAAGATTTATCCATTTTTTCCTTACTAGGGCCTGACAATGCAAGTCCTATCGGAAGTCTATCGGAAAATCGCCGATTTCCGCCCCTACAATATTTTCTCTTTACTACATGCGCAGTCAGGTGGGAAATTAAAAATAAGTTGTTCAAAACGTTTTGTGGATTCAAGAAGTATTATAACAATTTGTAGACGTAACAAATAATGGAAGAAATTAGCTGCTGTCGTAGCACTACTAGTTTACTAATACTTTTGACTATACTCACATATTTCTTCACTTAAGACAAAAATGACAAATTTTCTGTCCTGTCCCGTTTCTTATGCACAGATCAAGAACGTAAATTTACACATATTTCACGTTTGAAAAATCTCCTACCTATCGCTATTACTGACAATAATTCCAATCAACCATTCTCATTCTCTCCGAAGCATGTCGATAGTCATGACCAATTATTAGAGCGTCGTTCATTACTTAAATAAGTCACAGTCTTACCAAAACTAAACCAAACAACACCAAAACAATGTTAAGTTGAAATCACACATGACGGGATTTAAAAGAGTGTTTTTTACTCGCAAAACTTGATTCTCATTCTATCGTGATAGGAACATAACCTTGTTCCTTTGTGAATAAAATAGCTGTAATTAAGCTCATTATGTAAATAATTAGAATCCAACATTTTAGTTTATGTTTGTATGTTTGCATTTTTGGTTGATTTTCCGACTTTGTCGGCTGACTTAAGGTGTTCTCTGGTTAAGGTGTTAAGGTGTTCATATTTGGGGCTAGTTTAATTCCCTCGCTTGGAGTGTAAGGAAAACATGTGGCGAACATGATGTTTTCCCTGCACGATAACTAGGAAGTTCGGTGAAGGGAATAGCAGAAACGTTTAGGACACTATACGCTTCACTGTAACTAAGAAGTATTGATTTTGAGCAGTCATTATAATGGTAATTCTTCGTCATGAACGTAAGGGTACAAAAGTTTTCTTTACGTTTCCTTCTCTTTCGTAGTAATGCAGGACACCCCGACTCCGAAACGAGATCGAGGAAGAAATCCATTAAAATGCACCTTATCAATCCTCCTTTTAATCTGCCACTGTGCCACTAAAACTGTGCCACCACGTAACTTAGAGAAATACTTTATGTAAGATAGAAAGTGGTTTCTGAGTTTGCTGAATGTTTATGAATCAACGCGCTGGCACTGTGTTAAATAATAAATATCAGGATCAATTTAAATTGAATACATAAGGTTACGAGTCCTGCATAACTTAGGAAAATAAAACATTGGCTCACTTCTGAAATGCTTCTCTCGGTCACGATCATTGAAGTTAATAGCAATGTTTTCAATTTAGTGTCTCAGGTACGATGCCAGGAGTGTCTCCGCATTAACATTATTTTCTTTACATTGGAATTTTATTGACATTCTTTCCCAACGAAAACTTTTTTCTTCATCGAATTGACTATTAAGAGAGTCGAAAAATGTAGTTTGGAAAATGAGTAAATGTAAAGTAATGTATAATTGAAGGAACCCAATATTATTATTTGCTTCTAAGAATTATTGAATTGTTCAGTGGTATAAGATCAACAGTAACGTGATTCGTGTGTGTAGAAACTGTCAAAACACAGCACACAAGTTCGGGTATGATTTTGTAATTTCCACTCATTTCTGACAATTGAATATGAGATAATATTTTTTTAGGTTTTAGGCACAAAGTTCTAAAGAGAACAGAATTACTGAGAAAATGTTTGAATCATCAAATTATTTCATAGGTTTCTCAAACGAAACAATAAGAATCAACTAATCTTTGACAATCATTATACAAATTAATTTCACCCTATTTATATTAGAATTGAGCAAAGAAGAAAAAACTGTAATTTGATTGTCATACTGATTATATTTAAAAGTTGTATAATAAATTTGTTTTATATTCAATGTTAATTATTGATTGAAATTACTTCTTTCCACGGGTCCATAATACTTTCTAACTCATTCCACTATCACTAGACATTACATATTTCAACTAATAAACAATATAATTAGTAAAATAAATTCACATTTATGCACTGTTATTTTAGAACTCAACTAAAATAGATCTCAGTCTAACTGAACAGAAGTTATTTATATTGTTTGTAATCTTTTGAATTTTAGAAGTTTTCACAAGTAGAAACGATTGAGTAAAGCGTTTTCTCTCTTTATAATTCTTTCTCATCAAGTTAGGTTGTCACCAATATATTGACGCGACCCATATCGGTTTTCATGCTGGTAACCGAACCCAAGAAGAGTCTATTAACAGTCTATATAATTCTTTAGGCGACGTAAATACCAGTTTTCCCGATTAGCCAAGCCACACTCATAATACACGGCTTACTCACAACCACAGTAGGGACTGTACGATTTAACGTTTGAAAAAGCTCTGCCTCCCCTTCGCGGAGATGAGTGGCAGAGCAGGAAGGAGAGGGTGTGCACAAGGGATGGGAGAGAAAGAGACGGAGATTTCACGTTTTCGAGTGCACGTCGGCGTGAAATTCTCTATAAATACGAGTAAATTCAGCGGGAGAGAGAGGTCCCTCGACAAATGAATAACAAATAGCGCGCCGCGCCGCGCCGCGCCGCGCCGCGCCGCGCCGCGCCGCGCCTCGGCCGGCCCTTGAGCGCGGGCGCGGGCGCAGCCGCAGGGCCCTTGCCCTTTGAGAGCGCGCGGCCTTTGTGGCGGAAGGGCCCTCCAGCGCCTCCAGGGGACGCCACCAGCACCGCGCCCCGCCCGCGGCCCTCCTCGCGCAGCCCTCATTTACGCTTGTCGCTTCGCCAACGCCTCGCCGACATTATTAACTCCCTCCTTTTAGGTGGGTGTTCCTACATCGTCGTTATCTGGTCATTCACAGCATCAATCCATTCACAAGGTTCCTGAATAAGTAATTGGAAATATCTCGAGTGGAGGTCATATAAAAAACTTGACAATTCGTAAGTCGCCAACGTCTCTGTTTTTATTATACGGTCCCCATGGCTATAACACACAATTTATAGTTTATGTAACGATTAAGTTAAATCACCTGCCAATATAATAATTTTCCTGCTTTGTAGTCTGTACGGATTGACTAATAGTTCGAATTGAGTTCATAATGTATAACGACGAATAACGCCGAATAAACTTCATAATAATGACCGATACACTTGGTAAAATATCACCTAATAAATTAAAATAAAAGTTTTTGTTATATTTGATCGCCCTTGTTCCACCACGACGGCAATTAAAGACCAATCTAAATAAAGGTTTGATCAAATCTATCCTTAAAAACCAGTTCTACAATCCTGTAATATAGAACAAATTATACTTCTTCTCTACAAATTTTCTTTTTTTAAAACTTGAAAATGCAAAAATAACTTAAGGTTTTGTTGTTTAGTTTCAGAGGTTTCTGATGCACGCACCAATTACTGAGACTAACGGAAAATATTGCCGAGAGCTTTCATCAAAAGAAGCATACAGTAGCAATTTTCTTAGACATTGCACAGGCATGTGACAGGATTTGGCACGCAGGACTAATGTATAAATTATGTAGTCTCGGAGTCCCTGATTACATCTAAAAATAATCAATAGCTTTCTTTCAAACAGAAATTTCAAAGTAAAAGTCAATGAAACATTATCAACCCCTCGGAACATATCAGCAGGCTTACCTCAGGGGTCAGTACTCTCTCCAACTTTATTTAACATTTACACTTCAGATATCCCACGTATGCCAGACACCAAATTAGCTCTTTTCGCTGATGACAGCCTTTTTCACTGCTCACGAAGACATTCTCATAGCCCAAGATCGGATACAAAAGAATCTTGAAGAACTAAAACCATGGACAGATCAGTGGAGAATAAAAATCAATCCACAAAAATGCCAAGTCAAAATATTCACTCTCCGAAGACCAAAAACTCCTCCCAACTTAACAATCAACTGCATCCCGATTCAATGGAATAATGGTCCAATTAAATATCTTGGTGTGCTTTTCGATAAAAGATTAACATGGAAACCCCACATCCATGCATTAGTAAATAAATACCAAGGGAAAATATCAAAATTATACCCACTAATTAATAGAAAATCCTCATAAAAAATTGAATGTCAGCTTATTTAAATCAATCATTTTACCCACCTTAACATATGCATGTCCTCTTTGGGGAAGCGCAGCACCCTCATCAATAGAGAAACTTCAGACGGTACAAAAAAAATGTCTTAGGAAAATCATACAAGCACCGTGGTTTATACCCAATGCTCAGATCCAAAGGGAACTACGTATGGATTTAATCAAAAATCACATCGCTTCAGTTTCAAAAATTTTCTATACTACACTTAACATTTCTCACTTAACAAATAAATTCAACCTAGGACGAAATGCTGTCCAACCTTGCCGAATACAATCCAAATTCCCAAAAGACAAATTTCGCCCCCCGCAAGTATATGGAAAAAAAGTCAAATATATAGCCTAATATTAAATCAAGTAATTTTTAAATAAACTCCTAACCAAGTATATCCAAAATCAAACACCTAACAAACGGAGCAGCCTCAAAGAAGTCAAGGATGCCCATTCCTAATCATGATAATACTCATGTATTCAAGCCCTTGAAAGACCTCACGGCCGAACAAGAAGTAAATAAATGAAAAAAATAAAGAGGTTTCTGGAACGGGTGCTTTTTAATTCGAAGTTACCGTAATATTAGTTTACCATATAGATTAATGTAGCTGTCTATATATTATGGCCAGTCGGATTTCAAATAAGTATAAGAAAACATAAATATTTAACAAAACTTAAGCGCCCGGTCAAAGGTAATATAAAAGGATGTTTCAAATAAGACGCAATTGACTGAAGTGTCTGGCAACGCCAGAATGATGTCAAGACGCGCTTTTCAAATAAAAAGAAAACGAAAAACTAATCTTACTTCTAGGGGCCGATATCATGTCCCCACTTAACACGCACTGTATCTTCCAAGAAACACAATTTTCCCGCAGTTCCACTTTTCCCAAATGCTACGTCCTAGTTCCCAGCGCGAAACACTGGAGTCATGTTAGTACTTCTCACGAAAACATTTCATCTCGGCGTCAATGACTGTATACTTCCTCAACTCCCTACATTCATTGACGTGTACTCTCTAGAAGTATCGGGGAAGGGGGGATACGTCATTAAATTGTGAAAAATATGTCAGGAAGAACTTCTTATACTTGGCACGCGTAAAAGATAGATTCACAACTTATGTTAGCTATTATGATTTTCGCGAGAGAGTTTACTCCAATACAGTATATTTTCAATAACTATTACGACAGCACAAAATAACGATATTTCAAAGCAACGATAAGAAGAACAAAAGTGATGATGCGCAATAATGACTGCTTCTTTGCTCTCTGAATTATAATTGCCACAATCAATGAATGTTTTAAAAAAATACTGAGCAAAATCTAATGTGTGTGAAATTATGTACAACATACAGTTGGCATGAGCATTGCAAATAGTTAGTGTAACAAATTTTGGTATTTTTGGCAAAGATATTATTAAATATAAGAAAAGTAGTTCTCAGGTAGCACATACAAAATAAGGCACTATTAAAAAACAATTAGACAATGAATTATAGAGTGTTTATTATATTTTCAAAATATTTTAAAAGAAAAATTAATATGATGTATAATATTGATATTAACTGAAATGTTATATTGTCACCTATACTATTTTACAAATCTGATCCACAAATTAGATATTTTTACTTTTTGTTTTTGTGTTTGTTGTGTAAATACGTTGTGGTATATCGAGATTTTGAATTTACCCGTAAATGCCGCAACTTGAATATTAACTAACTTCTAATTTAATTTTTAATTTATTTACTCAAAAACAGTAAAAAACTGTATGTGACGTATGGGGGAGAAAATCATCTGCGCACGCTTTCTTGAGTTTCAGAATCCCTTCCCAACAATTTAACTATTAATAGTTGAAAGATGAAAATAATAATAATAATAATAATAATAATAATAATAATAATAATAATAATAATAATAATAATAATAATAATAAATTTAAAAAAGCGAAAGATTAACATTTCAAAAACTAGATATTTTCGTTTCCGAGAAATAGAAAACTTATTTGTAACGGTAAATGAACTGCAGATATGATTTTTCTGTATTGCTAACAAAATAGAAACTTACCCTAAGCTCTACTACCACTACAAGCAAAAGGAAAGCTCAACAAAACGTGCGCATAGTGAAGCTACATTTACGTCCAGAAGCAAATCAAGGAGCCATCTCAGCATTTGCTCAATGAATCAGGGAAACTGGAGAAAAACCCGATCGAGATGGGGGTCATTGACCCGGAAGCTAAAGTACATCACTTGTTACAGGCATATTAAGTCTTTTATAAAAATTATACAACACAAATATAAACTAATTCATTTTACTATATCATTGTTTTGTTAAAGTAAACATTATTTTTCTTTTTGACGATCAGAATAGTCTCTAATTGTATAGAAATAGTTATGCAGCAGAAAAGATTTTACCTTTAACTTAAATTTGTGTACCGATTTCAATTGTTTAATTTCATCTAGCAATGCGTTGTAAAGTAACGTACATGTATTGTATGTTGATTTCTTGTAGTGAGCTGTTGATACTGACACTTGATGAACATGATTTCTACGTCGTGTGTTGTAACTATAAATATCAGTATTACATGAAAATATGTTTCCACCGTTAAGTAAGTCAGTTTTGACAAAGACTACAGATTTGTAATTAAATAGGCAAGGCAATGGTAAGATTCCAAGCTCAATGAAAAGAGGCTTGCAGTGATCACGTGGATGGCATTTTTTCATTATTCGGATAATTTTCTTCTGCAATCTAAATGTCTGGGCACTAAAGGAAACCACCAGAATATTATGCCATATCTCAGGCGGAAATGTACATTCGCAAAATACACGTAACGAGCTGCACTTCTAGAGTTTTATTATCGAAATGACTATTGTAACAAAAATTTACTTGTGTAAAGTGTTCGTTTAGCGTGAAATACTGGACAACCTACTCCTTTTTTTAACATCTGTATTTACTTTCTGTTCAATCCATTGATTTTACAGAGATGTGCATGTAATATTTCCAGAAATGGGTTATGGTATAGGCAGGTGAGGAGCTCATTATATTCGAAGCTCCCTCTTACTTTTATTAGTTTTGTCTAATTTTGGAATTGGTTTTGATTTTAAATGTGTAACATTGTATTGTTTAATGTTATGTTTGTGTGATCATTTATTTTCAATTTGTATGCTTGAAGTGTTTATTTATGGGGAACGTAATTTATCCTTGGGGTACATTGACGTGATTTTAATGTCTTCTGTTGATCGCCATATATTGAAGTTTTTTAACATAGTCCACCTTAGTAACTCCTCAAAAAATTTTACAGATAGTCTTCTTATAAATATTTAAGTTTTCTATTTTCTATTCATTTCTATTTCACACGTCGCACGGGCTTTGATAATGTGCCTTAAAAATTGTATTGTGTACTATTTGAATTTTTTCTACATTATTTTTGGCGGCCCCACCCCAGACAAGGCAAGCATAAGTAAGAGATGGTCTAATTACTGATTTGAATAAAGTTATCCCACATAGTCTACAGTCTTAATGTACAGTCTAGAGTGGTGATTTATGAGTGGATATACTTTTGCTAATTTCACGATTGTTTTAATGGCAATTTATTTAATGTAATATTTTCATGTGGGTTTTTGATCTAGAAGTATGTCTATCTTCCTGGTTGATCGTTTTGATCCATTTTAAATTTTTAGTGTCTTGGTCATTTTAGGTCTTCGTAGCGTAAATACCTTAGGTTGGAATTTAGTAGAATTAATTTTTATATTCCATTTTGAGCACCAATTTATAAATGCATCTAATTATTTTTGTAGAATTTCTCGACCTTGATCTACATGTTTGTTGAGAATAGATCTGTGGCATCCACGAAACATGCTAATTCTTTTCTTTCCATTTGATGGTGCAACGTAAATCTTGGTAAGAGAGTTGGTGATAGCGGTGACCCTTGCTTCTGCTTACGTGATTTTTTGACCAGATAAGGTATTATTTACTTTTACTGCGAAGGAGCGATTTTGTAGGAAACATTTAATTATTTTATATAGATAATGGGGTATTCCCAATTTTCGAATTTTATAGAATAGACCTGCTTGCCGAATTTTGTCAAAGACTTTTTCCCCGTCAAGAGAAATAGATACCGTGTGTATATCCTGGTGAAATCTGTTTGCTATATTTTCCGTTAGTCTTAAACGCTGCTGAGTGGAAGAGTAATGTTCTTTTAGAATTATATTATTTTCTTTCAGGAAGGTGTTAACCCTTTTTTTAATTAATTTTTCAAACACTTTTCCTATATCAGGTAGTAAACATATGGTCTATAGTTTGAAGGCAAACTGTGGTCCTCGCCTGGTTTGCTTAATGGTATTATTATGGCTTTTTCTCGTAGATCCAGATAGTAATTTTAAGTCTTAGGGCTGCATTATATATTGCTGTAAGTCCTGCTACTGTTGTCCGTAGGAGCTCTTTTAGAATCTACGTGGTTATTTGAACATTGTGGATTTCTTTGGTTTTAATTTCGTGGATTATTTTACGTGTTTCAGTTCGAGACATGAATTTTATTTTCTGAAGAAATGTTGAGAATGGGAATAATAAAAACTTTTTAATTTGCCTTTTTGATGTATATTTTGATGTGTAATTTCCGATTTTATTTGGAGTAAATGTCATTTCCGAATTACTAGCTAAAGCCGACGCTTTTTGTTTATCCGTTAGGGCTGTTATATTATTTTTTGTTTTTAAGGGAGGTAATTTATTATTTGTTTAGTAATTTTTTAAATTGTGCTCCCTAAGTGTTTAGATGCCTTTGAAATTATGGAACGCATTAAATCTACGTTGTCTATATTTGCTTTTATTTTTCTTTGAGTTTGATTTAGTTTGTGTTTTATATATGGGTCTCGCGTTTTCTGCCATTTCTTTTTTAGTATTCGTTTTTCTTTAATTCAACTTTAATTCAACAAATACGCGGATTTTTGCCACTTCTTTATTGTTATTTTTTCGGATTGTTGGCCTTTATTTTTGCTAATCGTATGGTTTTAGTGAGTTAACTTATTTCTTTATTAATATTTTTATTATCATTTTAGTTGATTTGGATATTTATACAAAATGTTTAATGTAAATCTAAATTTTTCCCCGTATATTTTACCGTTTACTAATTTTGGTAGTGAAACTGAGTTTGTAATTTTAGTTTCAAACTTTTTATTACAGGGCAATTGTCTGAATCAAAATTTGCTGATACATATTGATTTAATGTCATATGGAAGTTTTTTAATATTGTTATGTCTAAGACGTCTGAAATAATATTCAGGTGGTAATATGAAATACTTTTTGTCTCTTCGATATTTTTACTATTGCTAAATCTGGAGACTATTTACAACAAACATCTAATATTATGAAGGGGATTACTTCCACTGCTATTATTAATATTGTTATTTCTACTGCTGCCCTACTACGCTCATAAATTTCTCAATGTTAACACTAATTTATTAAATTTACTTTTAATTTAATCATGGGTTTTGACATACAACATTTTACTCCTTACCTGTTTCATGTGGACGTGTAATTCTACATAGAATCACGATTCGGGGAAGTTCTGTTGATTGAAGCCAATTATTAGATTCATCAATCTAATAATACCTCATCAACTAACATCAGCCTTTCAGCCTATATCAGCCTATCAGCTTTCTCAACAATAAAAAATTAACATTTATTCTTATATATATATTTCAAATTCTATTGAGCCTTCTGAAATTCTATTATTTCCTATCATTAACATAAATTAAAAACGTTCCGGAATGTCTTCAGCGTTTTTGTATTATCCCACAACTGGCGTGGTGAGTTTTTCTTACATAACCAGAGTCGTGGTGCCATTTTGACCCCACACCTTTTTTTCGTTTCATTATTAAAATTTGTATCAAATTTTTAACTATTTCAGTTTAATTACATTTTTATAGGAGTTTTAAAATCATTTAGAGAAAACAATTCACATTTAATACATTTTTTACATAACTAAATAATAATTAACTCTGTGACAGAATGTTCACAAATAATCATAAATAAAACTTTATTTTTACCAATATTTTTTTAAATATAATTTTTTCGTATTATCAGTTTCTGATACACATTTTAACGATAAAATATAAACATTATTGCAAAACTAGACTCGTAAGCACTCCTTATAAATGTTTGTCTGGTATTTATGGCCAGCAACATGTATCACAACATTTTTGTTTTGTTCTGTTTTTCGGTCAGTTTTTCTGACATATTGCGCACCGGTTCATTTGCCTGACTACTTGTGGATTACATTCAGGACCGGGAATAGATTTCTCCTGTATTATTGAAGTGGTTTCACGAAGCTCTGTAGTTAGGTGCACGTTCAAGTGCGATGTTCATGTGAGGTTCGGCAAGTTGACATACCAGCATCTTCAAGAATTTTTGCTATGACAGTCATACGCATTTTGTACATCATCAGTGTCACTAGAATCACTCTCCATCTCTTCTAACCATCTTTAAATAGCGATATCATGGTCCATGTAAGAAGTCCGTGTATAAATTTTCAATAAATATCCCACTACGAAGACAGTTGCATAACTGGCGTACTGGTGCCGCTGTGATCTCAACAAATATTTTTACTCACGCTACTGCAAAACAACTGCACTAAACTCACCAGTACTTCTCAAATCAAAAGATAAGCACAGTATTCGAAGGTAAAGGATATCAGCGTTCTCATGTGAAAAATAGGCAGAATATTCAACTTCGAAATTCGAGTGGGGTCAAAATGGCACCACGACGCCAGTTGAGGGTAGGATTTACTATTTCCCATAAAATCAATTCGCTGCCGCAACTTTCCCAATTTGTATTTCATATGAAACATCTACGCGCGACTATCTTCAGTTACTTATTGAAAAATCCTTTCATCTACGGAGCTATCCTAATATACATCACCTCGAAACACGGAGTCTATTTTAATTCAAAGCTAGTGAGAACCCGTCAAAATTTGACGGTGTGATCTAAGATAAATGTAAAATACTGTGCCCATATTAATGTTCACAATTTGTTGCATTGTTTGAATCTTCAGGGCATAATGAAAATATTCTGGGATGAGGAGTTCCCAAAATTTTGAACATGTATGGCCCATGACCAGGTGGCAATGAAATATCGGTACCAAATTACACAAAAGAAAGAGCAGTATTATACTGACGAATATTATTTCTAAAGTTTTTTGATGTGTCATAATCTCCTTTAAACAACTGTTTGATTTCTTCTGGCATATTGCTCGAAGGTAAACTTATTTTCCCATTTTAGCAACACAGAGTAAACTCGTTTACAGAATTTCTCTCACATGGGAAGTACAAAGTAGAACAAAACTGACATTGCATAGACAATGACCCAACAGAAAACTAAATGACCTCACTATCACGACACATACGCTGACTTTCTCTTTCCCTGCTCCCAGTCAATGTGCTACGTTTGCATCTTTTGGGGTGCGTGGGCAACGATTCGGAATTCGATATAACCTGTGAACAACTTCACTACTTCAGTACAAAAGAACAAAACCCACTGTCAGAATGTTCTCTACAAAATACACTACAAAAGGAAATACATGCAAACTGTCATCACCATAATGCAATTATTACACTGAAACAAAACCTTGACGAATTGTGAACAAATCTCAACAATCAAAACAAAACATCAAGCAGCGCCACCATGAAGCGGCGGCGACTCACTCTATCGACTCATGTATATCCATTATAAAACAGCCACCCTTTGGGAGAAAACAATTGAGTATTGATAAGCGTACTGTTAAAGAATGATTTAATTTATTAATTTACACCGTAAATGTTGGTAAATCAACACAAACAATATCTGATAACACATCTAGGGATCACATTCTTTCAGTTAAAGGAAAAAATACTACAATCGGTTCAGTAGAAGCTCTAAACGAAGCCATGGCAGAATACCTTATTTTTTTAAATATATAGATTCCAACTACTACATTAATAAAATCTACAATTACAATACAATACTACTATTTAAACAATACCAAGCTATCAGACTAATCATAAATTTCCGCCTCACTATCATTTAAATAATACCCAGCCTATGCTGATAATCCGTTCACACCACATCAACCGTTTACGTGTGCACGCTTCAATGACTTTTAAGAGAGTGCTTCTTTTACGTTTTCCAGAGAATCACGACTTTCAAAGCCCTCTACACACCTTCGCATATAATGTGTTCAGGGCCGTGTCCATCTGCACAGCGCTATGACACCAAGCATGGAATATTACACTTTGTTAATCGGTTGTACTAACAACGTGCATTCTTTACTTTCGAGTTTGCAAATAATGCCATTATTACTAACGCTGGATGCCGATTTTAGCATTCAAATTAAACCCAAGAATCTCGATTTATCACAGTCATGATATAGAGTGAGTTCTGACGGTGCATATATATATCGTTATTATTTTGCAAGAAATTATTAAGTTTTTCTCCTGCTTGATTTGTTGAATTGCAACCCCATGCAATATTTTTGTAGTTTAAATCTCCCGCAACTAGGGTAAGCGAGTCGGTGTATTACTATTTAGAATGTTTGCGTCTTTTCAGTTGTTTTTTATTTAGTGGTTTAAATGTCGATACAATTATCATGTCTGTTAAATTTTACATTACTATTATTACGGAATGTTAAACCTTACATTAATATGACATGGGTTTCGGAAATGCATGCTATAACTATTGCCCAGTTTAAAAGGAAAAATCTGAACTCTTTTCTTGTCTTTTCAGCCCGTTTGCATTCCAGTTTAAAATTTTGATATTATTCGTTTTCATTTTTGGCATTATACAATTCTTGCAATATTTGTTTGCATATATTTTCCGTGTGATGGATAATAGCTGCGTTTACTTGTGTTACTATTTCTGTAATTGCTTATATTTGAAGTAACCGTTTCCGAGAAACTTCGTATGTGTGATTTTTGTGGTAGAAGAGGGAATTGTCCTGTTTAGTGGTCTTACTTCGTCTCCTTTATCTTTTCTAGCATTCATTAATTCAAATCTGTTTTTTTGTTGCCAATGAGTTTGGTGCTGAATTGACCCTAGGTGAGCGAGAATGAAAATGACTGCGCTTCCCTGTTTCCTGGAATGTGGACAGCCACGGTAGTTGGCTCTGTGGTTACCCTGGCAATTAACACAAACAGTTGGGGGTTGAACTTTTACTGGTTTTGCAATCTGAGTAATGATATTTATCCGGGCATCTAACACATCTAGGATCAAAATAACTAGCCTGGGTATGCCTTGTCTTTTGGCATTTTTTACATTTAATGGCTTTGTTATTTCCTTGAGCATGGAATCTTACAATACATTGATCGAAACGTTGTAGTTGTAAAATATTTATAGATTTTGTTGCGTCTTTAAGTACAACTGCGCACAAGTTGATAAGATATTCATATTTACTGTATAACGTAGACACTCTTACAGCATATTTTAGTTCAATTAGACCATTATAAATTTCTTGCGTCGAAGATGAATAGGGAATGTCTTTCATTAATACTGAGAAACACGACTTTTAATAAACCAAAAAATTAAAGAAAGTGAACAACAAAAACGTGATGTCTATTTAGAAGAAACTTGATAATCAAGATAATTCCATAATATATTGTGAATAAAAACAAAAATGAAACGAGAGCAATATTCCATAATGGATTGATTCGAATATATACATTTGTGATTAATTGACTCAATTATTTAAGAAGTTATAATAACTATTCATTAATTTCAGTTCAATAAAAATAACTCTCTGGTATTTGAGATATTGTTTATGAATATTTGGAATTATTATTTCACGTTTTCACATAACTTTAAAAATTACACAAACTGTTTTAAATTTAAATTCGAAGTAACTAGAGGTCAATAGAGGTCATTAGCGACCACTATTGATTTAGTGTTAGGGATATCTGTAAACTGAATGGAGTGACATAGCGATGAGAGGTGAAAGGACGAATACAAATACATCCACGCCCAAGGCGGACTCGAACGCGCGATCCTTCGTCTCGAAAACAAAGGTTTTGTCTATTTCAATCTTGCGAAAAAACGGGGGCCATTGTTTCCATGAATTCCACGTGAGCGCCCAGACCCGTCTGCTGCGGTGCCTCGCGTATTTCCAGCGCGGGCTGAGCGCGCAGGCTCTTCCTCCAGCTGCGTCACGCACCCGCGCGCCCATTCTGCAGGCGCCGAGCGGAAGCCCTCAGGAGGCCGCGCCCTCCGACCGCCCGGCGGAGGGCCCAGCTGCGCCCCTCGACTGCTCTTCGCTACGGGCGTCGCTGGAGGGGGTCGCTGGGGGTCTCGCCCGCCCCATCACATTTTCATCTTCAGCTATCATTTATTGATTACTATTTCGGGTTTCCGAGCATGACCACACTTTCATTATTAAGTCTCGTAAGTGTAATGCATGTTTTAGCCACTGGAAATGGCGGAGTTCTTCCCATGCTGGATGATGAGACCCGGCGCCGACATACACGTTGCCTTGTGGAGTTTTCCTCACCAAGGTATCGTCTTCCAGCGAGGCACCGCTCCAGTCCGGACAAGCTCGTAAGTTCTCGGCTGGTCTCCCGACACGGTAGTGTAGTGCTTGTAAGTTTAAATGTATATAAGGGATGAGGATAGGACAAGGAAGAGGAAGTAAAGATTGTGCGCGGTCCGTGGGCCGTTTACTTGGAAACAGCTCCGGCATTCATCTGGTGTTGATTGAAGAAACAACGAAATGCTATCGATCACACAAACCGGTCGCTAGAATTCTCGCGACAGCGACTGAATTCGACCTAGTTATCTCCCTGGTGTCACAAGTTCTGCCACCGTCGGCATTCGATCCCTAGGACCCTCCGGTCAGAAGTACTGCAGTGATATCAGTTGATGTCCTGAGACAACTGAACCGGTAGTACAGCTAGTGGTATTATAACACTTTCATTTTTACAATTAACATAAACCTGGTGCTAAGGAACAACGAGATCTGTCAAAAAAACGTAATTGTTCAGTAGACACTTTCCATAGTAGAATACTTTACCAATCAGGGGATTCGCGCCTATGAGCTCCGCCGTCGCCCTTCCTGTCTTTTTTTTTTACTTTTTCGCACCTACGAAGGTACTTCGTAAAAAGAGACAGTATTGTAATCTTGCGCCGGAAAAGGGCGAATTTTCGGACCAAAAACTCTTATTGTCAGAATCTTGAACAAAAAAGTGGATAACTCTTATTCATATACACAGAACACACGTTGTGTAACCAGAATCCATGTTTTGTGGGTCCTTGACACTTAAAAATTGACTGACAAAACGTCTGTCTGTCCATCTGTCTGTCCGTCAACGCTATCATCAAAAACCTTGATCCTTTCTTACATAGCCACTTTGACAATCCAAAATTATTTAAAAGCACTTCTAAGACCATACAAAACGAACTTTTAGCGTGTATTCTTCAAGTTCGTAGTTAGTTTATAGCTGATCAAATAAGACAAATGAATACTAAAGTAACAATTACTTTACTACGTATTTTTCGAGTTTTAATACGGCTGAGGCCCGTCAGGAAAAAACCCTTCGAGCCGCTACTGTTATCAATATCTATATTTTATTAACAATAATGTGGCAAGTCTGTTAAAGAGTTTTCACAACTAACGCCCTTTCTTTTCTTGTAATACTTTTTTTTTCCTAGGGCTTTTATCCAGCCGACAGCCGGTTGCCCTTTACGTCCCGACGGGACGCATATTCGACCATACACTAGACAAACACTTGCGGGCTCCTCTGATCTAGGGTCAGCAGAACGTGAGGCCGTCCGCGACAAAACACACACACACACACACACACACACACACACACACAAAGTCAAGGGACAAACAGCCATGCACAATGCGGGACTCGAAACCGCGTCCCTTCGGACCGAAGCGCTGAGTCGGTACGCGCTCTTAGCCACCTCGGCCATCCAGGTCGGCTCTTGTAATACTACAAGTAATTAAACTACAAAAATATCGAATTTTTGACCTATCGTACTCTGTCTTAATAAACGAATTATCTGGACTAAATCTACCCACCAATTTTCTTCAATACAGACGTACGATGTGTATTGCCAATTGGAGAGGCGTTTTCTCACATCGCATACTTAAAATGTTCATAAGAAATATAATGACACCAAAAACGATTGAATAACATTGTCCTCTACCACACAGAAGATTTGCTGGACCTTCGCAACCTAGGCGAGGTAGTAGCCCGATTTATTGCAGGCTCTGACCATCCCAAGGTAATCTTTAGTCAATGCAACACTACAAACATAGAATACTGAGATACACTAGGATCACATAATTCATAATTCCTTACTTAGTGAAAAATCCTAGCGCAGAGAAAAAAATAGTTTTTGATGCAAGAACAATATCGGCAACAATGAAACCGTTTTTAAAATGCGTTTAGGGGTACCACAAAACCCATAAATACCCCATTTTCGGCATTTTCGCTACTTTTTAGAAAATAACGAATACATATTATTTAATGATTTTTTATCAATAGATTTTTGGCTGAGGTGGTGCCCACATTAACCCGCACAAATTTTATGATCATCAAATTTTAATTATTTGACTCAAACAGTGTACCACACTAGCACGAATATGGATAATTTTACGTTAAAACCATAAAAATAGACACAGGCCATAGCTCCGTTAATTTTTATCCAAAGTACTTTTAAATTAAATAATATTAAAGCTTGAAATCCCTTTTTTAATAACATTGCTTCGCGCAATTTAAATATTTCATTGCAATCGACTAAAACTGAGCCCCGCGCCATCACTATTAACGATCCACATTTGTGCCAATCTGCTATATCTGATTTCTCTATCCTTATTAGTCTGCATTGAACATATTTGTAGAGAAATCAGACGAGTTTTGATGTTACTATACTTTAAAGAACTCTAAATGGAATTTGGAAACCTATGAGCTATTATTTTCCTCTTCGTTTCGGTGCGTGCATCAGTGTCCATGTCGCGCCCGCTGCCCTGCTCTACGCGCCGCCGGGGTCCGGGTCCGCGCCACAGGAGTCGTACGTACTGGTGGAGGGAACAAGAGAGAGGGAAAACGAGAGAGAAGGGGAAAGAGAGAGAGAGATAAGGGAAAGAGAGAGATGCAGCAAGAGAGAGGGGGAGAGGAAACGAGAAGAAGAGAGAAACAAATAGAGATAGAGACAAAAAGAGAGAGGAACAAATAGAGATAGGGACAAAGAGAGGGGGTCAAAGAGAGAGGGAAAAGAGAGAGGGGCAAAGAGAGAGGAACAAAGTGAGAGGGACAAAGAAAGGGACCAAGAGAGAGGGACAAAGAGAGAGGGACAGAGAGAGTGAGACAAAAATAGAGCGATAAAGAGAGAAGACAATAAGAGTGGGTGAAAAAGAGGGATATAAGAAAAAGAGAGAAGGAAAGAGAAAGAGGGGAAATGGGAGAGAAAGAGGGGGAAAGAGAGAGAGAGAGCAGGACAACGTCTGCTGGGTTCTGCTAGAGTTAGTACTTGTATATGCTCGATAATTTTTTTGTGTTGAATAGTTTTTCAAGTATATTTTCAGGTTATATTATTAAATTCGTGAATAGTTACATTTCTTGATCGACCGAGTTAAATGTTCTTCAATAAACCAATTAAAGCAATTGTGGCTTAAACTAAAATTTCACGGAGCTACAAGGATTTAAATCACTTCCCCCCAAAAGTTTACGAAGTTATATTCTTCGCTCAACTGCATTCTCCGAAGATCTACATTAACTATGTTCCCCCAGTTAATGTCCTTTGTTACTGCGTATTGTGTTTCATTTCCCTTTCTCTAAAAACATAGGAAGCGCTATTTTTAAGAAGTTCATTATAAATTGATTGCAAGAGGAATGCACAATCTATTGTTGAGAGGTATTTTGTCATCTGCAGTTATTCATCAAAGAACTCTTGAAAAATTAATAAGTCGAGGTTGCACTTCACAATCAGTGGCGAGGTGCTAGACGTTAATAATCTCGCGCAATCTCAACTTCAATCATTCATCCTGTATCCCAGGAAGTCTAATGTTTTAGGAATGAGGCCTACATTTTTAATTATTATATTTATTTAAATTTATTTTATGGTAGGTTATTATTTCCACTACATTTATTATGAAGAGCGGTCATTCACAGTTGAGATGCTGAACATATTCTTGGCGTCTAATCCATGATCAAGCAATGTTTGTTTGCAGATGGGTAGATATAAAAGTAAGAAACACGCATATAATATGAAATATAAAATTTAAAGGAGCATCTTGTCATGATTTATATTATAACTATGCAGAATTCACGATAATAATAGAAAAGGGGAAAAACCAGTTCCTAACAAAAACTTGTAAAAACAGATTGAGTATAGCAGCGTACAAGCTGTCTTTCGCAGCAAAAGAGCAGCTGAACAAAACCACACCAATGGGTTTTCCAAAATGTAGCACACACAACCGCTCACAAACCACGAAGAAAATACTCTCGCACCATACAACAGTTCTTTTCACACCAAGAATATCAAGAAAGTTACTGCTCCTTAACTCTATACGTGAATATCAAATATTTCATGTCGAGTTGCCTATTTCTTAGATTTTTTGTCGCATTTCATTATTCCGTCTAAGCAGTGATTTACTGAATAAGACGGTACGCGCAGTGTGAGAATCGACAAAAGAAAACCACCAAATTTTTGCATTTGTCAGTCAAAAGAGAAAGTGTGTCATTGTTTTTGGATTTTTCCCGAGTCACTGGGTATCAGACAAAACCATTTACACCTCTCATGTCCGGAGGCTGCATCGTTTTCCATGCATTTCTATTCCCATTAGTAGGATCGATAGAATCCCATCCCATAGATCTCTCTCGATCGATCCCATAGTAGGAACTGTTAAGTCGGATCGATAGAAGAATATTTTCATAAAACTCTTGTGTACGACTTAGGGGCTAGTGTTTTCCATTAACGGATGTCAGGAGATACGGACGTATAAATGAACTTTTTTCGTGAATAAGGCACTTTCGATAACCAAAAGTTGTGGCTCCAATCCGTCAAATTTTACGATCTATGAAAAGTCAGTAATAATAGATTTTTGTGGATTAATATTTTTTGTGTGGTTTCAACCATTTAGGCAATTATACAATTTGTATTCTTATTGTGATTTAGTACTTCTGAATCTCCAAACCACAGACTAACATTTATGACAGACATTCCCATTGTGGTATCGGTATACATCGCCACAAGACCCCCTGTTTACAATTGTTTGTTAACCTTTAATAATTAGGTAAACGTCGATATAGAGATCCCCAGAACAACGTCGACAATAAGACGAGATAATACGGGTTGAAGTTACATTGTATTAAAAGAGAAAATACTACCTGAATACAACGTGACCAGAATTTTATTTGTGGTTAAACACTAAATAATAATAATCATATTACCACAAATAATTGGTGACGCCGATGTGATTCGAACACGTAACCTTCTTGACTTAAGTAAATCAATAAATGTTCACAAATGACTATGACGAAAGAATTTCAATCTGAGATATATCAGTCAGAGTCAGTTATATCACACCATCAAATCAGTATGCGATTTACGAAAAGAAATTATGAGGACGTTGTGATAGTATCACGAAATATTGTTAACTAACCTGTCTAAAACCCGGAGAATAGAAACATAAAATTGTTGACTCTGCACTCGTTAAGTATAATAAAATGACAATGAAAATTTGATGCATAATTCTTGATAAGAATGACAAGATAGAAACCTACTACAATTACAGAAATAAATGTCGAAAGGGTCAATAATAAAGATAAAACAGGACATGACTACAATAGCTGTCCAAGATCAGGCTGTGAGAGACGATGCTAGGAGAAAATACTTCTCAAAATTCCTCAAGATGATGAATACTATCCCTGTCAGGATCAGGTAGAAACAATTTATCATATAGTCTCAGCTCCTCCAACCTCGGGGGAGTTTTAATACCTGAAACCACGACTGAGCATGTTTTCACCCCTCCTGGCAAATATGTAAAGCTTTCAAAGTAGCAAACACCCTTGTCATGCGACACAAACACGTGACAAACATAAAATAAATGTCGTACTCTTAAGGTTTTCATTACTACTATCCCTTAAATTAAGGAATAAAATAAAAATAAAACTTATTATTGAGGAAATATTATTGAACAAACCATGATATTTTTAAATACATTAAAATCGAAAATCCACAAATCTAATGGTGGGAAACAAAATTTTCTTATCTCCCGCTTCAGGAAAATAACACGATCATAAAAACTGCAAATTTCCTATTTCAATTCATGGCCTATTCATTACGCTTAGTAACCCTGAGTTTTATTGTAATAGATTGGCAGGTGTTGAAAGGATTGTTTCCTTCTCAAAACGTAATACGAATATTTTCTTATTCTTTAAAAGGCACCGTGTAAAATGAAATACATCCTACCCAAAATTCAAATTACAGTCTAATATATAACAAGTGAGAAGTATTATATTTTTGGATGAATTTGTTTATTTAGGAACCTACTAACTTTCCAAAATATTTACATTTTTTGTCGAATTGCAATGAAAAGCTAAATAACCATAAAGAATAACGCTCAGTCAATGCAATACAAAAATATTTCCAAGAGAAAGCAATGTATATAGATAATAGTTTAAACAACAAATTTGCATAATCAGACTGATTATACGGCTTCCGTGGTATAATGCCTAGAGTATAAAGCTGTTGTACCCATGTTTGCGGGTTAAAAACTCGATCGAGCCGTGGGTTTTAAAATTCCTTCGTACGTCTTCGGTGGGGACGTAAAGTCGGCTATCCTATGTTGCAGATTTACTGCATATAAAAACTCCTTAAGCTTAAACGAAACCTCTAAGGTAAATTCAAATCGCCTGTTTCATCACCTTTCTTCAAAATATAGGGAAAGCAGCGTGGCGAAATTTGCGTGGTCAGACGGAAGAGCGGGCCTGATAGCCCGAGTCTCGCCACGTTAAATGAAGCATGAATTGAACATTTGATCTGCTTTTAAATCGGTTGATCAAAAGTTGAATGAAGTGAAAAGCAATTGCTCGAACACAATAATCGAACTATATTATCCACACATTTGCCCAATCGCGTAGAAGTGTGGGTCACGCATCCATAATCAGAAGAAATAAGTACACCTAATGTGGGAGGACAGCTCCCCAACCCTCTGAGTTTCTCGACGACGGCCTCCGCCTTCACGCTAGGGCTTCCTCCCCGCCCCGCATTCACCGCCCGCGCCCCGCATCTTCCTTCCGCGCGCTTTCGCCTGCACCCACGACCCCACTCGCTCACGCCCCCGCACCCTCCCCGCCCCCGCCCCGCCCCGCCCGCCCGCGGCGCCCCCCGCGGGGAGCAGCTGGGCGCGCGGCGCGCGATCGTAATCTGGACGGTCCATCGCACGTCATTTGTCTTGCGCGCCCGCGCCGCCGCCACCGCCGCCGCCCGTCCACCTGCGCCGCCTAACAATGGAGGAACGGCGTGTCATCCGCATGTAGTTATGCGGGGCCGGCGGTTTTATGTCTGTTTATTTTACCCGCTGCCACAACGGGAAATAAAAGGCCCGAGGGATTGTTTATGCATGCGTTCTACTGGGCCGAAGCAGCGGCGCTCGCGAGGAACACTACGGTGAGAGGGCTGGCGGGGCGGGGTGGGTGAGGCGGCGGGGATGTCCAAGAGGGCGGGGGTGGTGGGGAAGCCGGATCGAGGGGGGTGACGGGGTGGCAGAAACGAAACGCGGTCGGAAGGGAGGGTGAGCAGCGGGGTGGGCGGGGCGGAGGGGTGCGCCTCGGAGAGCGGGGAGGAGATTTAGGGGGTTGGGGGAAGCACTCGGAACTCTGTGGAAGTCAGTGGGCCCGCGCGAGTGAGCGCGCTTCGGAGCCCTGGCTCTGAATGATTCTGCTCCGCCTGACGCCTCCCAGCGCGCTCCTTCTCCGGGTCGTCCCCTCCGCCTCTTGAGTCACTCGGCCCCCGCCCCCCGCGGCGCTGCGAGCGCAACAAAACCAGTCCTGCCTTAAGGTATTCCATGCACCAGGAGCAGTCTCGTTTCGAGACCTTTTTTTATAACGTAAAATCCGAGAGACCCAAATACGAACAAGATAGACTGGGGGACTCAAAGAATATTGATGAATTTAGGAAGTTTGATGAACTCGTCATAAATTAATCAATATTAAAATGTTTGAAATTTATTGGTATAATATAGAATAATTTGACTTTCCAGCGTGAGAAGAAGCGGTTTGCTAACTCTAAATGAGAAGTCGCCTCTGTGTATCTAAATTTTGAGATGGAGATTTGAGGATCTCTGTATTGCCAGATGGAGAGTAGAGATAATTATAGTGATCACAAAATCATCCATTGTTCATATTTTTCTTCCTTCTCCTTTCTCCCTGTCGTCCTTACTGTGGAGAGAAGTCTACGGAAATGCTTCATTTCAATGACATTCCCGAGAGCAAAGTGAACGTTGCCGTTTTTTCGTAAACAGAGACCGCAACCGTGCAGCATCTCACGTCATTCTGTTAAAATGTTACTGCATAGTGTCATAGATTAAATTAAGATGATTTCTCGATGAAAAAACTCAGTTACTACAGCGTAGTTATAATAGAGAACAGGAAAGCACCACCAACTCAGTCATATTTATGGGATTTAAAAATTCTCTTAATTCATAATGATATTGACAATTAACCTAAGAAACGGGCCAATGACCGCGCGCGATCTTTCTTTCATCTTCCTCGTTCTATTCTCACCCCTTTCTTACACACATACACACACACTTACATGCACACCACTACCACACATGTCAGGAGACCATGCGGGAGCTTAGAGCTTGTCCCGGCAGGGGCGGGCCCCACTGCTGGGAGATATCTGATTGGGGAAAACCCCACAAGATGACGTATAAGTCGCCATTCAGCGAGGGAAGATCACCGCCTCCTTCCGCGATAATAACGTACATTACACTTAAGGAACTAATGAGCTCAGCAGTTTTCGCACCCGGAAACACTACTCAATCAATCATGCCAATCCAAATGAACAAAGGATGAAGCATCTCCAAAATAGGACGAACTTCTACATTCTAGAAGGGTCTCGATTTTGGATAAAAGAGAGGAATGTTCCCTCTAATGAGACAAATTGAGCAAGAAACAAAACGCTCTACTTCTTTCCTTTTTTAATGCAGAACAGCGACCTGGGAAGGTTTTGTGATTGATCTATGAGTAATCATCAGTTTTAGACGACAAGATGATGTAATCTGATATTTTTGAACTTTGAATGAATTTTTGAACTGGTCCTCAATCTGATAACACTGGCCAACAAAAGTTAACCTTTTGCTTGTTAAATGGAATATAATGGTTGTTTCTTATGAAAAATGATGATCTGATTTCAAATTTATAGAGCATTTATTAGTAACGGGCAAGGTTTCTTTGTAACTGGCAAATAAAAAGTACATGCGGGTGTTAAGTTATTGGTTTTCTTTACTTTACTTACATGTATAATAATCTAAATCAAAATGTAATTTTGAACGACTGTTTATTTAATTTCGTTTGAGTATAACCTTTTTTAGGGCCTAGCAATAGTGTGCAAGCATATTTTGATTATATTTTCCCTTATAACATTTTTTAATTGTTACAATGTCTCAGTGAAATTGCTCACCGTGATTGCCACTCACAACACCGAGATTTTCAAAAACAAAGTCTAAGTATGAATCCATAAAATGTATATTAAGGACCTTGTTCCATCTAGAGTTTTATAATTGTGAAGGAGTTCCTACACTACTTCTTCACTGGACTCAGCTTTTCAGTGATGATATCACGGAATTGCGTTACGACCTTTTAAAGCGACATCCACGCAACCTTTTCAAAACTATTCAAACTTGCCTCAAAGTCATGATCCTTCACAAGCTCCTTCATTTGTGATCCTCCCAACATACCCTCCTTTTTTCGCCTCAATGATCCTCGGGAATTTGTTATTTAAGTACGGAGAACTTGACCCACTTTTATCAAACACCTTCACAAAATTTTTCATCATTCCGACTTTGATGTGCAAGGGAGGAAGATATGCGTGTTCAGCATTACAAGGTGTTGCAAAGTTACATTTTTGGTCCAGGAATCAGATATCTGTACTTCTTCACAAAATGATTTTTGCGATGTCTGCTGACCCACTCGCGCAGAAAACAGCAACATTTAGAATAACCTTGTTGGAGACCTAATAAAAGTGCGATAGCTTTCAAATCGTCGTACGCATAGGCAAGGCTGCATAGGGTGCATGGATTGCGTAGGCAAGAAGAATAGCTGGTTTCCTATTTCCGATATGAATAAGTCCGGCTTTTAAACTGAATTTGGAGGAATCTATAAACAACCTTCATTTCTTCTTAGGATCATGATGGTCTCCCAAAGCATTCAGTAATGAATCATCAGCAGTACAATATATTTAATTTCCTTCTTCTGAGAACAGACATCGGAGATTATGTTCCTGTCGGCAATTCATGGATTACCACGAAATTTTGAAGGGGATTCCAAGCCTTTAATCGAGATGTCAATAATTCTGATTTTTTCTGAAGTTTCAATCACGAACTATATATTTTATTTTCACTTATTGATTCTACGACTTTTTATAGATATTCCATCTAAATCTGTGTCAACATTGTCGTCCTTTTCGGTACTTCGTTTACATCTTCATCGCCAGAGTTTTCGGAATGCGAACTCCAATGTCCGGTGGCGCTGGAATTGAATGGTCGATGCTGATAAGAACAGGCCTGATAGCTGAAGGGAGGCTGCTATATTGAATTGCCTTCTTGGTCTTGCTTGTGATTCCAACAACTTCGGTAATGCAGAAATAACAATCCGTGGGCGGTTCTTTAATTCCCTCCATATCATGGAAATTGAAAATGGCGTATGTTGCGAGTTTCCGTCAAGTCAAATACTAAGTAATGTTAGATACATCGCACAGGAAATATGAGAGACCCACTATTTAACCTAATCTCCGATTTGACACCCGACATACAATTCATATGGATTTCTTATTAAGGGAGTAACATTTCGCCTTTGGCTCTTCAAAGTGACCTCACAACATTCATAACAAATTGTTTGGATTGTTAACACACTGCCGCGATATTGCAAGGAATCTGTTCGTTCAAAAATTAACACTAGAACGCAACGAATAGATGAATCGTGCACTATAGAGAAATATCAACACCTTTCTCGCCCAACACGCAGGGCACAACAAACATGTAGTGACCCACGTACACAATGCGTTGTTTACGTGGGTCATTGCAATTCACTTCGCAATGCTAGAAGTTGCTCATTTGATTTGACCGATCAACTATTATTTCATATCTTGAGTGGAATCTACAATATCATAAATTGTTGACGACCACCTACTTTTAATAAATCTGCAAGCAGCTAGCGTTTCATTATAAACGACAGTTTTAGTATATGTGCGATTTCACGAAAACTGAACACGGTGGGCAATTTTTGTGGTTGTATTCGGCTTTAGCGTAGTAATGTACTAAAGAAGCAGCTACAGTAAGCCATTTACCAGTATTACTGTCGACCAGTGTAATAAATGTTTCCTCAATATTATTATTATTATTATTATTATTATTATTATTATTATTATTATTATTATTCGACTGTCTTTTTTTGTTAATTTTGAAAGAGCAGTTAATAAAGATGTCTGATGATAAATTAAATACAATCTGCTCCTATGTTAATGTTAAAAGTTGCTAGATCACTCATAAAAATCTTATTATTTGGGGGAAGAAATAATTAATATAAATCATTTGAAACATCTATTCTTTGTTGCCAAAGTTGTATCTTTGATTATCAATATTCACAATATCAATTGAAAGGTTTAAAGATGTCTCATTTTTCTGTTGTTATATGTCGCTATCGAGGTGTTTTCATTCAATTAATTTGGAATCAATCCGTCAATACATTTTCAATATTTTCTATGTATCCCATGTTTCTTTCCTTTAAGTGAAAAGTCACATTTGCGCCCAAGACATCACAAATTAAAAATATGAGTTAAGCTAAACAACTCCGTCAAAACAATGTTTTAATTTTTTCTTTTATTTTCACTTTATCGCATTTAGTTCGTAAGAAAAGCAAGTATTGTAATCGTGCGCCGGAAATGGACGAATTTTCGGCACAAAAACCCTTACTGTCGGGATTTGAAACGACAAAGTGGACAACTCTTGTTCATATATATAGTAAACACGTTGTTAGAATCCATGTTTTGTGGACCCTTGATACCGAAAAATTGATTGACACCAAAAAGTATGCTTGTTGTCAATGCTAGCACCTAAACCGTTCAGCCGATTTTCTTCTAAACTGATATTCCCATATCGATCTGAACGAACTCGAGACTTTGCGAGTTTGAAACAGATATTTTGAGTTTTGAGGGTACCTCAAAATGGAGCCTCAAAATATTTTCAAACTTGTCTCATAAATGGGACCAATTTTTTCATTAAACATTGTCCTCGGCATAAAGGACGCTTAAGCGGTTGGTGCAAATCTCATTTTCCTTGGTATCCCTGATTTTTCGAAATTTGCAAAAGTGAACATTTTCGGCGGACGTCTTGCGTCAACTATAATATTGAAGATACAAATGTTTTGCTTATACATCTATTCTGTTAAGGCAGATCATGAAATAAGGTCTTATACAATTTATGAAAAAATGAAAAGTTCTCGCGTTAAACAAGATAATTTTTAACTTTTAAACCATTTTTTCTCAAAAATGGGTCCACTTTTTTCTTTAAATTTTCTCCTCGTATGTATCAAGGGACATTAAATAAGTGTGCTAGTATCATTTCTGGACCAGTATATTTTTGAAAATTCAAAAAAGTTAACATTTCAAAACTACAAAATTGAAGGTAGAGATTTTTTCCTTAAACAATATCTGTTATAAAACATGAGCTCTTTGAAGAAGTTCATGTATAATTTTCTGAAAAAACGGGTAGTTTTCACGTAATTTTTCGTCGAAATTAAAACTAATGACATAAAAAACGTTTTCTAAAAGCCCGATCTTTTTTTTTCTTTAATTATTTCCAGGGATAGGCGCTTAAAAGTTGTGGAGATCTCATTTTCGTTGATCTCTCTCAATTTTCGAAAATTGTGATGGAAATATTGGCTTGAGACAATTCGATTTTAAAATATCGGCCCGAGTTGGAACATCTCAGCGGTTCCATGGCGTAGAGGTAAGACGCACGGCGAGTTAGTTCAGAGGACCTGAATTCAAGACTCGGAGCGAAAAAAAATGCTGGTTGATCACGTTTGCGGGTTCGTGTTACAGCATATTATTGCGTAGCAGCATTAATGAGAGAAAATGAGTGCTGTGTAGCATCGCTAGGTTTTATTTTTAACAATTGTTCAATGAATCGAAAATGTAAACTAATGATTATTGGCAACGAGTAATCTATTTAAAAACTTGTGCTACGTACTCTCTGTTCAAACAGTACTACAGTAGAATGAACAGAACTCATAGAATGAAGACCTCTGCTCCTTGAAGGTCGTAGGATCAGGGGATAATATCGAGTGATCTGTGACAATTACATTTCCCATCACCTTGTTGCTTTCATAGTAAATTTTCTCCCTCCAACTCAAATAGATATTCATACTGATGAGTTAATTCTATAAAGGAGGAGGTAGTTGTTAATATGAACCGGAATAATAAAATATTTATGAAATTCAAAATCACGAACGTAGAAAAAAAGTGTATAGGCAATATCGTGATTAGGTACGTGGACAAAAAAATTGTTTTCAAGACAGATATAGAGTAATACAAATGTAAATTATAGAAAAGTGCTAATTCATAATATATTTTTAAAGTAGGCCTACATATACACAAAGTGTTTCTTCAATTCAATTTTGTCACGCAAGCAAATCAATTTCAAGTTATTTGACCTGCTGGTAAGAGCCCCGCCGCTTTCACAGCCGTTACGACACTTCAGCTCTCCTCACTACAAATACAATGAACATTTCATATGAGCTGTCAGTTATTTATTTTACAAAAACGCGTTCCAAACAGCCGTACTTTCAGACTTCATCTTATATCATTCGTGTAAACGAAGATTGAAAGATGCCAGAGTTGATGGGAGTGTTTTGTTTTTCTTGCTCAAAAGATTATTCATGAGCTGTTGTATTACGTGACTGTTGTTTGAAAATTGCACTCCCACTTAGTTAACGCAATTTTTTGGAATTCCTGGTAATCGGCAATGCACGTTCTAAACAACATTATTATTGGAATATGAGCAAAAGTAAGAAAATTAAGGATATCACTTTCCAGAAACTTTCTTTAATATAAAGCCTATTACACTTATTACCTTTTCTTTAAAAAAATACATTTGCAAAATGTTCTCTGAAGAAAACATTTTCAGAATATTTTTAATTGAGTTTCTAGAACATTGCACACATGTTTTAGAATGTTAATTCAAGAAATCAAATTTTGGAACCAGAACTGATCTACCCCGGAAAAAAGAAAAAACGTCAGCAATCTTTTAAACAAATTGCAGGAGGAAATTTTCGATAACCTATAATTTTAATTTATGTGCCGCAATTCGTTTGAGTTCTCTATAAGCCATATATTCGCGATTTTAAATTGGATTTTGAGAATAGGTCTTTGAATAAAGACCTATTCTCAAAATCCAATTTAAAATCGCAACAAGCTCAAAATATTTTAAAAATATTATTGTATGCCTTATTAAGCAATAAATACACACCATTTAGGTTTTATATTTAATATTCTTTTTATTTATTTTACAACAAAACTATTCTTCTCGATAAATGTACTGCACTGTCCATACAGTACCTCAATTGATTGCTCCTGCTGAGAAATTCAACGGCTACTCAACGGTGAGAGTGCTGTAGAGCATGCCAGCGGCTGAACGGGCGGCTGCCCGCGGGCTCGCTTGAGTCAGCACATTACTATCCTATGTTCTCTCCAGTTTATTCCAGGGTCTCTGCAGATGTCGCTCTACGTCAATCGAAATTCATAGATTGCTTTGAAGAGCCTACATTGGTGGAAGCCAACGCAATAAAGTGCTTCAATTCTGACGTAGGCACTTATATATATATATATATATATATATATATATATATATATATATATATATATATATATATATACTCAGCTCAATTGATATCTTTTAACAGCATACTCAACAGTGAAATTAGTAGACGTATCACTCTGGCATAGCAAAAGTTTTGGAGTCTCTCTTATCCTATTGGACAAAAAATCGGTCTAAAACAGGAAAGAGATATATTAGACCCCTGCATTTTATCAACATTAGTCTATGGGAGTCAGACTTGGTCGCTAACAGCAACAAAAAAGGTGCAATTATCTAGCTGCCAGAGAAAAATGGAGAGTAAAATTCTTAACATCTCTCTTAAAGACCACGTTACGTGTATGGAAATAAGAAATAGCACAAAAATAAATGCTGTAATAGAATAAGCCTTGACTGAAAAATGGAATGGGGAGGCGTCACGTCATAAGACAACAGGATAACAGATGGGACTATACTACAACCTTATGGGAATCTAGAATCAGATGGCATAATCCAGGAAGACAACGAAAAAGATGGGAGGACAGCTTTAAGGAGTCAGCTAGCAGAAATTGGATGAGAGTGGCGACATTCAGAACGTCATGGAGGTCACTTCACACAAGCTGAATCGTGGAGATGAAGAAAAGTGAAACCAGTGAAGTGTTGTGAAAACAATATCAATATTAGAAAATATATTGTATTAACAGAGAAATTACATGATAATTGTTTAATTAGTAGTAATCAATACCAGCTTAATATGTGAAATTTATTCATTTGCATAGTTATACTCAACCAAACTGCGGCCATAAGCCCGTGTAGAACTTCCTTGCGAAACCAGGAGATCCTAGCCCTTAAGGGATTGTAACAGGCTAATAATAATAATAATAATAATAATAATAATAATAATAATAATAATAGT